>JASGAU010350167.1:0-19585 GCA_030220045.1 Australoheros facetus | reverse complement strand
AAATAAAAAACTGCGTTTTACCTTTGGTTGCTCCCTTGAAACAAGGGCTCACTAGAGCGCATAGTTATACACTGGATGCCATTCCCTATATATGGCGAATATAGAAAGTAACAGAATAACAGTAATTTAACACGTCGTAATTAATTCATGTTGTGTGGCAGTAAGTAATTTGTGCTCAGGAAGAGCAGTGTGTAGTCCTTGTAGGTAGGTTTGTGTCCAGGGCCAGTGGTCATGATAATCTGTACATGTTCAAAAGGATCCAAGCAAGTAAATCTCTGAATGTTTTCCTTATAGGACACGTGTAATTGTTCAGAGAAAAGCCCTGCACACATGGCAGGCAGTGAATGGTAACCAAGCCTCTATTTGAGTAGTATTTTTAGGTTTCTCTAGCAAGAATTCAAAAACAGATCATTGCCAGGACACTTATTAATGCAAAAATTATCTCTGGGCTCACAGAGCAAGGATTTCTGTGTAATGATTATGACTGTAAAGTGAACATAGGGAAGGTACAGGGAAACACTAAAATAAACTGTAGACAGTGATAATCTGAATACAGTGAACATGTGCAAGTTTAAAGGTCAGTCTCTTAAGACTGTGTGATAATAGCCAACTTCTTTCTAGGTCAGATATTTCCCAGGTAGACTGCCTCTTTACATTTGTTGGAAGGCTTCATTAGCACAACCAATGTCACGAGATACGCAAGTCATAAGTCAACAGTTTGAAGTGGACAGTCAGTATTTTGTTTTCATGGTACTAAACCACCGCGGTACCATCTAAAGTAACACAGCAGCTGGAAATAGCAACTGCAGACCAGAAAGTTTATGCTGTCTGTACTGCTGATGCCAAGGAGACTGCAGCAGTAATGTATGTGGATTCAGAAAGCAACACATGAAAGAAACAATGGTAGGGGATTAAGGTAATCTAAGAAAAGGGGTAGGGGACTCAGCTGGCTTCCCTGTGGGTCAAAGGTGGGACAGGCCATTCCAGTTCAACTAAAATAAACAATTTCTGGTCAGAAAGCTTTACTCTGAATGGAGCCTGTAAAGCCAGCAGGTTTGACTGGCTTTTTCCTTCATAGTATCTTGGTCAGCCAGGGTCCTCTACACCACAGAAATACCCTACTGTGGGTTTTTCTATTTCCAAAACATGGCAAAATGAAGATGCTCAGTGGGTTTAGTCTACCAGCTGACTCCTGAGATTCTAATCCAAAGGATTTAGGAAACAACAGTCCATAATTCAAGCGTAAATATAACATCACAACCACAAACTGTTCGCTAACGTTGGGTATTTCAGCTTACCACAACACGCCGAAAACGGCTGTGTTAGCAGCATCAGCAGCTGTGGCTCTCTGGCCTCAACTTAACTGGGAGCGATATGGCTCACGTTAGCTTGCAGTTAGCATGTCATAAACTTGAGAAATGATTCACGAAACAGCAAGCATTATAATAACTCACCACCTAAAACTACCCTTTTTTTGTACTGCTCGACCGTTTATAACCAACTGGAAATAAGAAGTTTTGTCACACACGTTAACCTAACCCACAGCTAACACTGGCGACTCCCGCTAGCCCGCTTCGTTAAATATTAAACTGACAACTTGAAGTACATGAAACAACGAAGTTAGTAGCTTAATTCATTTCGTTTAACGGCCCATGTCGGCTCACCCGAGTCTTCCCTCCTGTAAGTACTGCGTTGAGCGGCCGTGGATCTCGGTTGTTGTTGAGTCTGTCCTCTGTGCCTCAGCCCATCTCCCTCTGATCCAGGACGGGGCTCCGACACTGCTACTGCCGAGCGAGGACCTCACATCGTCTATTATGAAGATGCTCACTCTGACGCTTAAAAACCATAGCTAACTAGCGAGAGCCATCCATCCATCCATTCTCTTCCGCTTATCCTGTTCAGGAGCTAGCGAGATATATAATTTTAATCTAAATCCTTGTTTGACAGGGGCATATTACAGTACAAACACAACACTTTTTAAAGACATCTCAACATGCATCAAAGTCATGCAACTATTTATTTTATTTTATTTTTTACAAATTCATAAAGACTAAAACTCAAAACTTAGTGTAACCTTGGTTATGGCACGTATTTATTTTTGGTCACATTTAATTTGTGTGGTTTAGAATATAAATTTGTGTTGCATATTAAGTTTTGAAATATTCATGATTTTACCTAATTGAGTTTATTATATAATTAATTATCATTTGCCTCATCTTATAATTTTATGTGTAACATTTGAGTTAGTTATTATTGAACCTTGTGACAAGTAATTTTAGTTCCTACCTTGTACTGTTTATGGAGGGACTGTTTTTGGTGCAACATTGGGTTTTTCCGTGTGGTGTGCGTCGGAGTGACGACAGAGTAAAAGTTGAGTTCACACTGTCCTGCCAAGTTGGTGTTTATTATAGAAGATTATTTTTAAGACAATTGTAACCCGCCATACACCCACCGCCCGAGAAGGAGAGAGACCGGAGAACGCTACCTCAACCAAAAATCAGGGTTACATTAGTTTGGATCAGGCTTTTACGCCAGTATGGATATTGATATCTGTTTAATTTGATTGCAATCTGTTCAGTTTGCAGTTGTTCCTCTTATGTGGTACTGCACAGAATTTTTACTTCTTGTCTATCTGTCTCACATCATGAGACAATGTTCTGCCTCTTGTCTGGCTCTGCAGGATTTCTGAAGTCTGGCTTTTACCCAGTGCATGTCAAGAGAAGGCTTTTTTTTTTTTTTTTAAATAAGTCTAATGAAGGTTAGCCTGTCTAATGCTATGTCCATCAAGTCACAGTTGCAAGTTACCAAACAGTCACAAGCTTAGCAGATTTTGGTGGATATGATGGAAACTATCACAAAGAAAATGAAGAGGCAGTATATAGTGAGAAAATGAGTTGTTTCCTTTAATTTTTTTTCTAGAATTTGCAAGAATTGTCAGATATGTCCCACTTTGTCTCAAACAAACACCGTGTTTGTCCCACATTTAGTTTGCTGGGATCTGGTCAGTCTAGTGGTATTTAAAAGTTATCCAAATAATTGGCGCTCGAAAAATGAGAGCAGAGTGAGAGGTCATTATGCATGAATCTGAAAATTGAAGCACTGGGTGTCAACCCGATGTCAACCCGGACGGAAAGCACCAGAGTAATGATTTAGCGACATCTAGCGATTAAAGGCTGCATCCACTGAGGCCTGTGTATACCCTATGGTGTTGAACTGGCATTTTTAATTGCGTAACATTTATTTAGAACATACCTATCAAGTCTCTCGTTTTGGCCGGGAAATTCCCGTATTTTACCCCTCTGTCCCGGCGTAATCCCGTATTTTTCCCGTATTTTCAGTTTTCAATTTTTTTTAAAGCATTCCTGTGCCGACAGCCGTAAAAACCCCTTAAAAACAACTGGACCTCAGTTGGGCTCAGTGTTGCCAACTAAGCATGTTTTTTTTAAAAAAAAAGGTGCAACTATTGTATGGTGATGAATTACAGGTGGGGGGGGGGTAGGGGGGGAAATAAAGCGACATGGTGACAGCGGAGGATTTCGCTGTCACTATGTTTTGTGTACATAAAGGCTTCTTACTGTGTCCCTTCGTACGCTATGGCATCGCCCAGACCTCACTTTGTCTTCACCCTCCAACCCCCGAACCTCACTTAAACACGGAGCCTGCCCACCCACTCCCATCCTCGGTCCTCGCTTCGGCCTTTATCAACCTTTGAGACAGCCGACAGCGAGTTTTCATACACAAGTTGGCAACAGCGGCCCAGATAAAGGAGGAGGGTTGAATGTAGCTAGCAGTCTCACCCCACAGTGTTTTCGTTAGATCTGATATTCTAACATTAAACAATACGGGACAAAATTGATCTATGTAATGTGGGTGTAGGCAAAGCATTAAAGTTATTAAGTTCTTTCATAAAGTTTATTTGTAGTTCTAAACATGGTGGTTTTTCTTCACTTTTTGTCTCTCCAAAGATGTTTTTCCTCTCTTCTGCAGCCTTAATTGCAACTACAGTATATCCAAATGAACAATTATGCAAATCAGATGATGACGTCATATAGTGACCTCTATTTTCAGAAGCGGAAAATTTCCCGTATTTTTAAATACAATACTTGACAGGTAAATCCACTGAATAAAGGAAATCTTTCTTCGTGCAAAAGTACCTCGTGCTATCTATTTTTAAAAATAATAACTAGCCTTGTTTACTGCTACTGTCTGTCCAACATATATGAACATTCTATTCTCCACTGATCACAATATTTTATGCATTTATTCTTCTTCATTTATGAATAGCCATGTGTATGTATGTACGTGTTTCTTTTCAGAAAATACATGCAACTTTCAGGTCCTGCATTCAGATGCAGATTCCAGTGAGTGTCCTGGCATTACGTATAACTGCAGTGGAGATACGAAATGTGTTCCAGTGCATTAAATATATTTATTTTGCACCTATACAGCCTGAAGTTGCAGCAAAGATGAGAGTGATGCAAATACACGTAGCAGTATATTGCACCAGCACTAGGACGTTAGAAAATGTGCGGTTAAAGTCATTAAACTCTATCTTAAAATCTTGAAAATGAAAAGGGCTTGAGCAGTGAGTGGGATAATGGGTAGGCAGCTACCACTGCCTTTCACAATTGTTCTTAGTCATAACAGCAAGTCGACCTGCTTGCAGAGGCAGATGATGGGCGTGAACAAATACAGGAACACGTACTGTCTGTGGTGGAAGAAAACTTTGAAGAGGAGGAGGGGAAGGGCTGGCGGGCTGTTGATGTTCATCAGGTTCAATTGAGGTTTCTCGCTTTCTCTTCACTGTGAACTTGTTACTCTTCTCGACCATCGCGGGCTGACGGACAAGGTGACCATGGCCGCAGAGGAGGAGGAGGGGGATACATACCGGGAGCTGAAGCTTTTTCCTCAGCTGTGGCCCCGCTACAGGTTCCGCTCTCAAAGTGACATCTCCGGATTTCGGGCCAGAGTGTTGTTCAAGCTCCGGGGAGCCCGCTCAGGTAGGAAAGACCTCTCACGAGTGGGCCCAAAAACTGAAGATAGGTGCTGAATAAGCAAAAGAAAAAATAAAGTTTTCACCCACCTTTCTTTTCATCACCAATTTAAGTTTTGCAAGTTATACCAGTTACTTTTTGCTAGACAACATCTCCAAATTGCTTCCTGTGACTTCCTGTTCTCCTGCTTCAAAATAGTTCCCCCTCTCTCTTCCTCTTACTTTTAGGTCTGGATGTCAATAATAAGCAAGTAGAGAAGCTGCTGTTTTTACTTAATTCTGCTTTCTTGTTCGTGCAACGTTGCTCATAGAGCACTGTAATTACATGAGTAAGTCACTGCTCTACTGTGACACACCTGTAATTCATCACCATACAGTAGTTGCACCTTTTTTTTTAAGTTACACAATAAATTGCATGGAGATCATCTTTGTCAAGTCAAGGTGCGACACATAAAACACATTAAATACACCAGTAACTGAAAGATTCAAAGTATACAATAACAATATGATCACAAGGACAGTAATATATTTAGTGATTAGGTGTCAGAAGGTCTAAGATCAAGCACTTTTATTTAAAATGTAAAATGTATTCAGGAACAGGGTGTTAAAATAATGCAGCGTGAGACCTTAGCCACTGTGTTAACCGACTATGTGTCCTCTGTCACTTTTGTAAATGTCACTGTCACTGTTTTGCTGCCTGAAACCTGTGGCTTGCAGGCTTATGGCTTGAACCACTTCCTGTCAATCATCTACACGGTTTCAGCTTAGAGCAATGCTCTCTGACCAATTCACACTCCTGTCTCTGCTTTTGCTCTGCAGGCAAAACGTTTATTGATACACTGCCTTTCCATGAAACATTATAACGTGAAAATAATATTTGCGTTTAAAGTTTGCAGTTACAGTGCTTAAGTAGCCACAGGAAATATCCTGTGTTTACCGTTAAGCTGTAATTACAGGAAATGATTGTGGATTCGAGCATTTTGTAAAATAGATGCCCAAAGTTATTTATGTTTCCTGTTGGTTTGGAGCCGAGCTGAGGCAAGATAATGTTAGTTCAGAAAATTAACAGATTATTAAATACTCATTATTAGTGCCCATAGCTATAACATCTTCACTTTATCATTTTCATATCTATTCAACTTATGTAAGAATTCAGACCACAATTTGAATTGTATAATGGCTTGGAGATTTGCTAAGCACATTATATTGTAAACTGAAGGATTTGTAGCAACAGGGGGAGCTACTTCACCTTTCTCAGCAATGATATTTAAATTGCAGCTCAAACATTACTTCATCCAGGTGCGGACTGAGGGGAGCAGGCTGGGTTAATTTTGTCTCAGATGATGTGACATTATAAATATATATTACAAATGACACATTTATCGCTTAAAATATAAAGGGATGAAGAGCTTATGAGAAATTTCCGTTCCCAATATAAAATTCCTCCGGTGGGAAATATTAGCATGATTAATGGCTGAAGGGAGGGATGTTCTTTTCATGTTAAGTAAGATTTGTTTACAAACTATATGAGAATAAAAAGGAAACGCCACCCACAGACTTGAGAACATGCGAGGCAACACGAAGCATAATTAGGTGATAAAATAAAGTAGGTTCTTTTAGGAAAATATGAACTTGGAACAATCTATCCTCTTTTCATAATGTGTTTCTGGTACAGTTGAGCTGTATTAAAGAAAGCGATCGAAGTAAGAAACCTTGCTAGATATCATGTGGCTGAAATACAGCTATAGAAAAACCAAGGCACATTGTCTTTGGGTAAAGTGGGTTAAGTCTATTCTTTGAGCATAATGACAGATTTAAATTTTCTACCTACCCCACCTATCCAATCAGCCATCAGAGCCTTGCAGCGCTTGCCTACCTCTTTATAAAATAAATGAAGATATATTGACCCTTTAAGAGTTTTTTTTATTTGTCACGCCTTTCCATTTATATTCTAAGGAGTACCTCATTGGGTAAATTTAATACAGATTCTGTGTAATTTTTAGTGCAATATTCTATCACTTCCTGAATGTGCAGTAAAATAAGACAGTATGCATGCTAAGATGGCCTTTGATGTACTTTGTAAATAATATGCTGTCCTCTAGATGGGTACTGTTTTGCTCTCCTAATTAGAGGGGGGATAAAGCCGAGGAAGAGATAAAATAGTGCAAGAGGCTGGAAAATAGAGCAGAATGATAGAAAGGAAGGCCGAGAACAAAATATATATATTAATACAAAGAAGAACAATAGTGAACAAACATAGAGGAGCCAAAGAGCAGAAAGTAAGTGAGACAGTTGAATGCAGACAAGGGAACATTATGAAATCAGTGAAGAACAGAGAGGAGGCAGGAAGGGATGCAAGAACTGGATGATTAAGGAGGAGGAGAGGACCGAAGCAAAGAAGACAACAGAGGAGTGTCAGCTTTCTGGTAGCTGTGCTCCTTGTGGCTACTCGCCTTGAAATAACATTGATTACAGACCCTTTTAGTCTGCGATAACTGCTTGTTAAAATGTACTGAAATGCAGCGAGTATCCCTTCCCCCTTCACTGCCCACACATAATCTACCCTCAGCCACCAATGTGGCTTCTGCAGCAGCCACTGACATACCCCAAAAAAGTTATGGTTTTGGTTTTTCGAGTAAACACAATCTGTAACTATATTGCAGTGTTCACTTATTATCACCACATTTGGCTTTCTTCAGAAATAAAATCTCAAATGTGATTGAAAATTACTAAATTATGTATTTTTTAATATATTTTGTTGAGGGCTTAGTTTTTAAATCCTGGAGACAGATGAATGAGACAAAGGAAGTTTGGCTTTATATTTGCTGTGTCAGTTGAAAAATATATTGAAGTATAATACTATATAATAAGCTCAAGTTATTCATGTCCAGTTATTTACAAATCAATACCTATTACCCGTTACCCACTCCTACATAACATCTGTGTAATCAAAGTAAACATCTGTCATGCTACCCTTAACTGAGTTTTACTGCACTACAGTCTTCTTAAAGAAAGAATAAGGAAAATAAAAATACAATATCGTTCCCTTAAAAGTAAATACTGCCCAGAGAGTGCGCTTCCTTGGTGGAAGTTTTCACCTTCTGAGTGCTTTTTTGTTATTCTGATTGTGTGATGATACGCAGCTCTGTTGTCTTGGTTGTTAATCCACACCCTGGAATCTTCATGAACATGCTTAGAAAGCTTGTTCTAAGAAACTGATTTTCTTTTCTTTTTCTTTTTTTTTTTAATAATCACACTCAGCCTTTGCATGTTTTTGGATGGACTTTATGTGTTGCTCTCACATTAAACTGAGAAAAGAGAATAAGACTGCATGTCTGTTTGATTATCTTGTTAGATACTGGCACTTTCATGGTTTTTTAATCTATTAGTTTCTTTTCCGTGTGATCATACGTGTGCCTGTGTGGGTGGGTGTTACTGGAGTTGATGAGCCAGTTTCTGTTCTTCTCGCTTATTGGGAGCCCTTTCATTGGACTGCATCAAAAGTCAAAGTCTCACTTTCTCTGTTTCTTACTCCCCCTCCATCTGTCTATCAGTAACTCTGTGCAGTTACTTAATAAGCCTTTAACTTTATTAATATATGTTGAAATGCCTCGGCAGCAAATGAGCAGGATGTTGCTCTGCACAGCCTCTATTAATGCTGTTTACATACAGCAAGTGTATGTTTGTGTGAAGTGGAAATTACATAATCACTTGGCGTGTTAATTAAAAAAGCCAGTGGAACAAAGAGACTGCAGACAAGGATAACACTTATAAGATATTTTTATATATACATATTAAAATTTATTCACTGAGTCAAGAACAGGTTTAAATAATAAAAAGATAGTGAAAGGGATTAAAACAGGAAAACACCAACAGATGAGAAGTAAGTCACACTAATGGTTGTGTGGACTAATGGTTGTGTCTCAGTCCAGTTTACTAACATCTTTTACATTGACTTACACACACACACACACACACACACACACACACACACACACACACACACACACACACGTTTGCTCTCAGTCCATCAGCATTTTATCATGTTCTGATCCATTTTTCCTTTCCACAGGTTGGACTTTGGTATGAAAATAGATCGCTTTATATTGAACAGGAAATTAAGAAAATCCCCTGTGCCTAATAGACACACAGAGCCCCCCACAAACGTGTAGCAGTGTGTGCATATCTAAAGGAGACAAGCACTGTCTCCTAATGAACTCTGTGAAGCAAGCTGTGGCATCCAGTAGTGAACTTTTGCTGATACACAGCTGATTTATTTACTGTGTATGTGTACGGGTGTCTGTGTTCGACAGAGAGAAGAAAAGAAACAGCCATCTGTCTGGCTCCTAGTATCACAGATACTGTAGCAATGAGGAGAGGACCCAAGCAGACTTGGTAACAAAAGGCTGATGAGAAACTTGAGCATTAAAAAAGTCCCAATGGCAAAAACAGAACCAAAATCCAAAGTGGCACGATGGGCACAGAGCACACTGGGGAGCATAAAAGATGAAATAGCAGACAGAGGAGGGAAACACAGGGCTATATATACACACAGAGCGCTGATTGGAGGAGCATGCAGAACACAAGAGAAAACAGTTAACTGCAGGTGGAAACAATGAGTACTAACCTTCAAAGTAAAACAGGAAATGGCCAAAGGACGCTAACACAGACCTGAATAGAAACATTTAACAGGGACAAGAGAACACAGAGGGAGGCATAATCAGGGACTACTACTGATAATATACATGAACCAAAACTACGATTCTTCGGTAAAATACTTTGAACACAAGAACCACAGTCTTCAAGTGTGTTCTTCATTATTAGTACCTAATAAGTTACAATCACACTTAAAACCAGGAGAGAAAAAGGCTGCCAGACAGATGTTCTTAAACTTTATATCCATGTTTTTAAGTTGTTTTTAAATTGGCAATATAGATTATAATAAGTACCTAAAAAACCTTGTGAAATCTGGCTATAATCCACGTTTATTTTCTTCTATTATGGTGTGGATTTGTTTTCATTTTATTTGTTCAGAGCATTATAACAGTGTGTCGTGGTTTCCTGTCCAGTATTTGAGTTTTGGTCAGTATTTATTTAACTGATGTTCTTTCTTATGTTTCTATTTTTCATATTTTCCTAATGTCTCCCAGTGTGTTTCCTTGTCTTTGTGTACCTCTGTTTGTGTGTCTGTTTACTTGTCTTTCCTTGTTCTCACTTCCTGTTTTATTTTGGTAATGAGTTTCTTTGTGCATCTCTGGCATTTTTGCTTCCTTTGTTTACACTCCTTTCTGATTGTCTAACCCATTCCCATTAGTTTCACCTGTGTCTGATCAGCCCTCTCTATTTCTTCTTCTTCTCTCCCCCCCCCTTCAGATTTCAGATTTCAGTTGTGCCCTTCTTGGATTGAGGTTTTGCTCAAAGCAACCTGGACTTGGTGGCTTTTTTTTCTGGATTTTTGCAAGTTATTGGCTGTTAAAGGCTTGCTTTTTTTAGTAATGCCTCAGTGTCATGCATTTGGGCCCATCTCCTTTTAAACTGTTAACACAGTTAAGTTTACTTTTGACACGTTTGTTCAGTTTATGTTAGTGCAAAAATATAATTAGCTGTGTATGTTTTTTGGTTCAGCTGGTATGAGGCACTTTCACATGTGACACAACTTGATCTATGCAGATTTACAGTGTTTTATGTCACTGTATTAGAGACATTTTACACACACCGTACTTCTGCTTATTTTAATTTTATTTTTAAATTCAATTCCGTCATCCATTTTCTTAACTGCTTATCCAGCTTTGAGTCACGGGGGACTGGAGCCTTATATTAGATTTAAGGTGGGTACAAACTGGGCAGTTCACTATCATAGAGCTAAAACAGAGAGACAGACAACCATACATTCACATCCACACCTACAGACAACAATCTCCAGTTAAACCAAGGGTGGGCAATTAAATTTCCCAAGGGGCCATGTGAAAAACTGGGACTGTTGTGGAGGGTCACACTGCTTATATTAATTTGATCTCTTTATAAGTTTATTGGTGCAGCCCTCCCTCCACAACATTCTTGGTTTTTTTTATGTGGCCTCTTGGGAAAATTTATTGTGCACCTGTGAAGTAAACTAACATGCACATCTTTGAACTGCTAGAGGAGCTCAGAGGAAACTCATGCAAGTATTCAGTTCAGTTGAGTTTGATTTACTGGCATGAAGTTTTAGGTAAACAACAGCCAAAGCGTCAACAAATATGCAAAAATAAAATGTGTTAAATAGATTATTAGGACTGGCATGTGCTAATTCTATGCAGTATTTACACTATCATCTGTGTGTGTATGTGGATGATTGCGTGTGCTGTTCCATAGTTTCCTTCTCCTTATTTTTTATTTTATTTTATTTATTTATCTATTTATTTGAACCTTCATCCCATTACAGTGAATATGCTTTCCTTTCCTTCTCTTTGATGTAACTATGGGATTTCAATGCATTGGGGTCGAGTTTTAAAAAAAAAAGGATGAGCCTGGAGCCAGACTGGATAGCCATAAGAAGAAGGAAAAACTTGACTGTAAGGGAGATGGAGAGAAACACAGGATGAGTCGCAGATCGGGAGGGAGACCGAAGACCTGAGATGGAAACAAACATTAACTTTTAATGGTCTTTATTGGAGCGGGGGGAATGCAGATGGGAGGGAGGAAGAGAGGAGGGGCAAGTGAGTAGTAGACAGTGGAGAGAGACTGAGAGAGGCAGGGAGGGTAGAACAGAGAGAGTGTAGAAGGCAGACGGTGAGAAAGAGGGAGGGAGAGTTGGCAGGGGGAGGGAGGGAGGCAGAGAGGTTGTGTGTCGGGAAGAGGCAAGGATCAACTCACACTGCTGATAATATTCCCTGGGTCAAGTCATGGAACATGACGGTGAGTTTCCTCCTTATGCAATAAGCTGCACTTCCTTGTATATCTTTTATTTGTGCGTGCATCCAGCATCTCTGTGACTTTGTGTCTGTGGAAAGGTAGCAGGAGCTACTTAGTCTTCACCTAACATGCTGTTCTTTGCTCTGGTTGTCACCTGTTAACCTGTGATTCATTGCTTTACATGTTAAGTCTTAGGCAAAAGCTGTAAATCTTGTCTGTATTGCCTGAGTCCCAAAACACCCTGCTTACATTGCCCATGTTTTGCCTGAAGAAAGAAATGAACACTTGGTTTACAAATTAAAAAAGGGGGTTATATTGCATTTTAATGTCCCCATTATTACAGCCTTTAACTGTTTTGCAATTTGAGCTATTGTATGAGAGTCTGAATCATCAGGTTGGAGTGGTTTTTCTAGTACTGCTTTGCACTGTTTCATAATTTAAAATAAATATGCAGCTATCAGATGTCAGTGTCAACACTCAGTCATGCTGTACATAAGAGAAAACTTAAGACTCAAGCATTTGTGTGGAATATTAATGAGGTAGTATTGTTGTTAAGGGTTGTAGAACCCTTAACAACAATTTTTTTTTTCTATAGCTTCACTTAACTAGACTTCTGGAATCCTTATTGGCTCAGATTTGATGACAGATTATTTTGGCAATGCTTATGAAGCACTGTAGCATAATGTATGCTTAATGTGAAAGAAATGAATGCTTTTGAACTCTGTTCATAGTTGCATTATAGAACTATAGTTTCTCATATGACTGAGTGAAGACTGCATCTAATAGCAGTAACTTTGTTATATTTCTATAGAGAATAGAAAACTTATTATAACTAATATTTCCTAATGGTCTTTGCTGGAATTAATCTTGGGCACGATAGACAACATGATAATGGTAAGCCTGTGCATTGGTTTGTGTGACACACACAGCAGGAGGGGGCAGGCAGGCTATATCAGTCCCATGTTATCTAATGTAGTTTAATTACTGTTTGCAGAGGTTGTCATAACATATCACAGGGCTTAATAGCCAAAGTCCTAGCTGTCATGTGTCAATAAGGAAAACCAGAAATTTAGGACAAAGCTGATTGATATTGTCCTAGGTAAGCTTTGCAATAAATCTGCATTTCACCCATTCTTTTAACTGTGTGTTTTTGTCTTCATTGACAGAGGCTTGTGCAGAGAACTGAATGGATTAAAAAAAAACATTCTTGCTGTGGTGAATTTGTAAAACAGCATTTTGCAAGGCAAAGCAGCATCTGTGTGTGCGTGCATTCATATGCATATGTTCCTGCGGACCATTGGTTTGTCATAATGCTATTGGGTGTATATATTTACTCTTGCCACTGTTTTAGAAAAAACACAAGGTCAGTCTGCAAATTGCACATGCCTCTATAACTCAAGTCATTTGCCATTGCACCTGCAGTTGGCACAATATGGATGCAGGTTAGACTCCTACGGTTTGTTGATAGCAGATCAACCTCTGCACTCAGGGCTGCTAAAGTTGTGATGACCTTTCTGAGAAAAACAAAAAACACCCAACTTTAGTTATGTCACGAATGCCACGGTGTATATTTGATGTGTATTTTCATGTCTCTCAAGCATGAATATCTGATTTACAGAGGAAACCTGACCTGGTAAAACAACATGGTTTCACACTGACAGGTTGATGTACTTGTTTGACAGGTGCTACAGATCAATCAGTATAACTCACTTGCATTTTTAAAGAGAATGATCCTCTTGTTACCTGGTTGATTCACTAAATGTCTTGTCTCAAAGATATGATCACAGAGGAGAAGATATTTTACTATTTATCCTGGATTTTAAACCTAAAATGTTGATATTACCTGTTTTATGGTATCTGTAACCTTGATCTAATGTGTCAGATTAACACAGAGATTTTTTTTTAAGCAGCACATTAACAAAACAGACCTTACTGTCAGCAAGAGCCAGCAGGACAAAAGCATCATCATCATCAAGCGATGAGTCTAGTCTAAAACAAACCATGTTTAGCCTTCAAAAGAGAAGTAATGACCTGACTAATAGTCACACAGCACAACTGAGCAAACATGACTGACATGCTCAGGACAGCTGTTTTTGTAATTAACTGCAACTCTCTAGTAAATCTAGCCTTATATAGTTAGAATATTGTGTCCTCTTAAGCCTTCATATCACACTTCTGAAGTCATGCCTTGTGTTTTCTTGTGTGCAGTAGCTCCTGCTCTGGCCATTATTTTATGCTTATTAGTAAAGACCTCACGGGACATTAATGGTCTTTCCTTCAGCTCTTTTGGTCCACATCTCTGCCTCTTTCTCGGCCTTCCTCGCTTTCACCTCTCTCGAGCTCACGTTCTCTTAAGCTCTCTGGCTGCCTGTCTGGCAGGATGTCAGCTATTGATTTATACAGGCAGCATTTTAGCAGTGATGGCGGCTTATGGGTTGTGCCAAACAGAATACAACAAACAAGAGATCAGATTTCACACAAGCTTGCTAGCAGATGGGAAGAGGGATTACAGTAACCACTACTGTATTGCTGCATTATAATATTGTAAAGTTAATATTACCAGTTAAAATGCTTTTATTAGGCATGTAAGAGGGTTATGGGTGGAGAAAAACTTGTTTGTAAGATTGAATATTGGTTAGATTCATTTACTGTATAGACACTTCCGTTGTGTGGAGATGGATCATGAGCAGAACCAGCTTTGTCCAATATTAAATTATAATTTTTTACTATCAGCCGGAAAAACTACAGTATTTCAAAGCATTCTTCAGTGACAGCAGACTTAGTGGCTATACACTGTAAAAAACAAAACAAAAAAAACCAACAATGAACGAAGAAGTAAGTTTAAGTTGAAAGTCTACTTAAATCTGTCTCTATGGCAATACCAAAGTTAAAATTGCAACCATGCTTTGTGTGGGTCAGAAGGTTGGTGTGGTGAGAGAAGTGTTATAGCGTAATGGAAACAGTGTAAATAGGTAAATGCTGATGTACATGAAAGACGTGACTCACAAGTCCAGCTTCCGCTGTACTAAACTGATGAGGTAAAGACTTTTGCAAGTTAATAAATGAAACAAACATTTCATTTTTTAACCTGAAACAAATGTTTCATGTATCAACTTGTTAAGTTTTTCTTTATCACTTGTGCTTTGTTTTCAATATTGATGTATTAGAACAATTTTCCATCGTTTGAGGTTTGGCTGGCACTTATTCAGTTAGGAATCAGATCTTATCATACTGTCAATTTCTGTAATGTTTTAATGATCCATCCATTTAGATATTTAGTGCCCAACCCTTAATATTATTATATAGCAGCAATAGTGGTACAGTATGTGTGCAATATTTCATGCTAACTTTTTGCATGATGAATGAGAAAATACATTTATAAGACTGTTTAATGCTGCTCCTACATTTATAGCAAAATCTCCTAATCTATGCAGAAACAAATCGTGGTTTCTGCTTTTTACAGGCTATTAATAATCGTAGCAAAGACAGGTAAGATACTGTAAATTTTGCTGATCACATGTATTTGACAGACACTATTTTAAGTGAACAAAACTCAGCAGAACTAGTTTTGCATTGAGACCATTTAAAATGAGTTCCTCTCTTCTCAGCTTAGTTTGCTTGTATAACAGAGTCTGTTCCTTGCTGAGTCACACCTGACTGTTATGACAGTTTGCAGTCTGAATCATGATCCCGGTACAGAGAAGTCCGGTCGCTGACTCTTAAAAAGGGTCGTTAGTTCTTAACACAAAAAATCCATTAGGGGAACTTCGCATAGAGCCACTTGAACAGTTTATGCTGCACATGTAAAGGACAGCCACATATAGAGTATCTGTAAGAGGTACTGTCTCACAGTTATGAAAGCACAAAATAATATTTGGTTAAGACAATATTCTGAGACTGTACTCTAGGGGGGAAAAAAAGACGAACCCCCACCCCTGAGTTTAATAAATAAATCAAGGTGAGGGGAGAGGCTCTGAAAAGAAGCACTTAAACAATTATTATCTCTTGTTCTGCTGAGGCTACTACTTAATATTTGATGACTCTCTTCCTTTCCTCTGGCCCCTCGCCCCTTCACCTCTTCTGTCTCTCCTTTTGCTGTTCCGGTCAAAGAAAAGGTCAGGCTCCCTCAGTTGATCTCTGTTATTTAGTGTCAGGACAAGTAGGGCCCGTTTCCCAAAGTGTTACCTTGGCAGACGCATTGTCATACTCAAAGTGAAGTATACTTGATTTTGAATAAATTACCACAGATCAACTTCTTGCACAGATGTACAGTAAAAGAATTAATTGCATCTTATCTAAAGGGAGAGGGAGGTTCTCCTTACATATGATCAGTAATCTGTCCCTCAGGTAGTTCGTGTCAAACATGGTGATGCTGCTCTTCTGTCTTGTTTTAGTCATTTCATTACTGACAGAAGCAGCAGCATGTGCTCAGGGGTATATTATAGGATTCTTTGGAAACCAAAGAAGATCCTCAACTGCATTTCAGTTACAGGAAGTCAGTCTGATTGAGCTCCAGTTACTTACACTTGGGACACTTTCACTTGTTACTGATACACTTGCTTTAAACCAAATGTTAAAGCGAAGCGATCCCACATCAAGCTGAAGAACTGAAAGTGTCTGAATTAAAGGCCTAGCATTACCAGAAAAACAACAGACTGTATCTGGAAGATGGATATAACCATTAGGTTGGAGAAGTGAAGCCAATGCAGAGGTGCCTCGCAGGGCCTTTAACACAAAGTCACTGCAGCCAATAGACTCCTATTCAAGATATGTCAATTTTTTTTCATGTATCAAGGCAATAAAATGTGAAAAATCATTCTCATTTCCTGAACTCGCTCTTGAATCCCTTCAGTAAGTATATATTAAACTGCAAAGAAATGTATTCTCCACCAATCAGGTTTCCAATGTCACTTGCCAGCTCCACCTTCTCATCCAAATACGGTGTGTATGTTTTGAGGCAGATGGGCAGTGCATGGTAAAGCTCATGGAATTCCAAAGTGAAATTTATCCTGCAGAGAACAGATACAAGCAAGCACATACAATAAACTGTTTGAAACAATGTCATTTTTAGCTTTTTAGACCTTTCTGATCTTCCTGTTTGGGTTCGTTTAGGTCAAGCAGTGTTGAATCAGGTTTCAATATCTTTAGATCTTTTTCGGGTCAGTTTTCTTCCATTTTTACAAAATGCATGTCCGGTTCTAGGTCTATTTTGGACTGGGTCCAGAAATGTGCATCTCTGTGCCTTGTTGCAATTATTCTGAAACTATGGGAATTTCCCCACTGGTGGGAATAGAGCCACTGTGGGTGGATGGCCAGAGGGAAAATGCAGAGTAAAGCAAAGTTGAACAAATATGATTTATCTATGGAAAAAGTTACCTCATGCTATTGTGCTGACATTTAAGTAAAATGCAACATGGATCATTTTTATTGTTAATAATTAAATTTTATTTTATTTTTTTTAAATGTCGTGTGTGTGCAAAAACATGACAACCATTGCATCATGGGAACTGAAGGAACTAGTGAAACTATTTTGAGACTCAGTGTTGTGCTCTTATCTAGATATCAGTGTCGTGTGCTGGTCACAATACATAGTGACCTGTGTGTCTCAGTGGTATTATGTGTAGTTGTGCTACAAATTCAGTACATGTATGTGTTTTGGATATATTGTGTAAATGACATTACCGCCCAGTCAGTGCTAACATAGTCAACTTATTCTGTTAATCTCTCTAACTACTTCCATTCTCTTTTTCATTCTTCATCCTCCCACCTCCTCACTTCCTTCCTGTTCAATTATCCACTTCCATCTCATTCACTAATGACATCCCCATAACAGTGTGGTTGGCTTGGCAGCTCACAAGTTAATTGTGTGTGGTTGAATGGTAGCATTACATATTACTAGCACAAAAGGATTTGAAGTTTTTGAAAAGGCTTATTTGTTGATATGCTGGCTCAAGCAAATGTCACATAATCTTTAGGTTTGATCGCATCCACCTTAAGGTCCGAGGTAGAATTAGGTTTCAGTCACAGCCACATTCAAAGTGCAGGTAATCGGGTTTTATTGGATCAGAGCAGACAAGAGGTGAGGAGGGAGGCTGCAAATTTTTTTTTAAATTTCAATTTAACAGCTATGCCTGCTGCTGCTGCAAGATCCAAATACACAGCTTCATTTCTATACCAAAACTTCCCAAATTAGTTTTGTTTAAAGGTCACTGCTGGCTTTAATTCTTGTCCTGCCACAATCCTTGAGAAGAATGTGCTCTATGCTGTGACTGCGTAAATGCCAAGACTGCATGTGGCTTCTTGCTGTTTAATGACTTATGGGGAAAAGGGAGCAGGGACGGGAGGGCGGCACTGTCACATAGAAGCAGAATTATGAATGGAACAAGAACGACTTCATGACAAATCATCTTTAGTCTCCCAGTTAACCTGAAGTCAGTTTGCTTATGTAGTTAACACTAGATGGCAGTCTTGGCCTTAGTGGAAAGTTTTTTCAGCTCCAGATCAAGTTAGTTTGATTTGCTCATGTTGTGTGTGTGTGTGTGTGTGTGTGTGTGTGTGTGTGTGTACTAAGGGCTCATTTCTGTCAAGCTGTGCTCTGCAAGGTCTCAACTGACACTGTGTTGACAGTAATGACAGCCAGCGCGCTCTTTCTTTCTCACGGTCTCTTCCATAAACACCAACACACGCAGACACACACACACAGAGACACGCACACATTAGTTGACTCTCATGCTGAGAGTCGGTGGCAGGAGTGTTTGACTCTGTTTGCCATGCTTGTCACTGAGCAGTGATGTGAGCTCTTGTGTCTAATATTAAACAGATATTACTTCTGTGTGCTACAAGCAAAGCGCCTAATGACCAGGCTGACGATCCTTGACTGATGTTGCTCTCTTTTGACCTACTCACTGCTGGGCTGGTTCAGGATATACTACTGGCATCTCCCTTTTTCATAATAAATTGTCTCCAGAGTAAAGCCTACTGCTTGTAGATTTATTTATTAATTATGGACTGTGACCTAAATAAATTGTCATTTCCCAAGCCTGGTCCCATAGATAGGCCCTCGGATATTTCATTTTTAGGCCAGATGGGGGTATTGTGCTGCTGGAGTACCAGTAAACTAATACTTAGACACTGCATCTATGAAATCCAATGTGAGTGGATTTGTCCTTCACAAAGATCTTGAATTTTGTCAACAAAGCACTGATATACCATACCATGATTATACTTTATATCAAATTAGCAATGCAACTTCTTATTATTGCCATTATCAGTTTTTATGTCACTGTTATATATTTTTAGTGTCAAAAAAACATTGGAAAATATCCTTCACAAGTTCCAGATCTACCATGTAAAACGATCCATCCTAACTCTTTAGAATTACCAATTACCTGATTTTCTGCATTATTTGGATCATGAAATGGGATCAGGGTCATTAACCCCTTAACTGGCAGCTCCAAAATCACCAAAAACGCCTGAAAAGGCATACCCAAATTAAATCAGCTGCTGTTCCTAAACTCTTTTGAGTACATGCAAAAGCTTGGTCTCTTTGTGAAGAAGACAAGCTATATTTTTCATTTCTGCAGTCAAAAATGCTGTAACTTTAATGAGTATGTAGCTATTAAGTTTGGAACACAGAAAAATTAGACAATTTTTGCCTCGCCTGGATTTGATCTGTTTGTTGTCATGTAACTACACACTGAT
>JASGAU010350163.1:0-15771 GCA_030220045.1 Australoheros facetus | reverse complement strand
CAGCGCCCGTCGGTAACGAATCAAAGAGTGGAGAAAAGTCCTCATGCGTCACATATGGTTTAGATTAAAGCAGAGGTGAGATACGGTCACGAAAAGAAGTCCAGCTATAGGTTTGTGAACGGGTGGCTGAAAAATATGAGGTCTCCAAAATGACATCCATATATCAACATGATTTCAAATAAGTGACTTCTTAGATGCCCTCCCCAGTCCCCCCTTTGGATCATGCTAATAAGCTTGCATATTGCTGCCGCTATTTTTCTTTTAATTTCCGTCCTGTAATGTTATTTACCTCGAAATCGCGTCCTTTTTGGAATGTGTCCCTGAAATGCAAATCTAGTGTCCTATGATTCACTATAGTTGATAACCAAAATATTTGTTAAAATTCTTTGACATCTGTTGAGACTGATGAAGATAATTTGGTTCAAGCCTGTAGTGTACAGTGTAGTAACCATTAGTAACCAGATATTTTACAATTTATTGGGAAGCAATGGAAACCACTGAGCTCTCCTCATGGATTTATTTTGGGAACGTTTTCCGGCCGCCAGGTTGGAAACTGCTGTCGTATTCCCTCTGTCTCTCCTCATAACTTGCATCCACCGCAGCATAACAGTAAAGTTCAGTGCAGCTAAAACGGCTTCTAAATGTGCACCATAAACCAGCAGTAAGCCCATGCTTCCTTTGTTTCTCGGTAGCAGGCCGTGGCCCCTTCATAATTCTTGTCACTCTAAATCAGAGATAAATAATGAGCTTTCCCATGGAAGCGGTGGAAAGTGGAAGAATTTGGGGCTGATCTGCTGTTGCTAAATGTTAAGTGGTTGCTATTGTGCCTCGGCATGGGGCACAGGAAACATGGATGTGAATGTACGAGCTCTTGGGCTGCGTGTTAAATGGAAATGTCACAGTGATAAAGAGTGCACCTTCCGCACCCAGGAGCGTGTGCTTGTTTTTGTGCGTGCATGCGTGTGAGACGAGTTGGTGGCATGCTTAGGAGGCACACTGTAAATCCACACCACGAGCTGCAGATAGTCGGTCGCACACTGACACACATGCACACAAACAAGCCCCCACACTTGAATCTATTCCTAGAAGCAGTGTACTTTCCAGGAGTTTACATCTAATGGTGCTCCAGTAATGTGAGCTCACACCTCGGAATCTAGCAGATAAAATCCCCACCCGCGTACATTTCTGGCCCTATTAAAAGCACGTAAAACTCACACTGAATAAAATAAAACCAACTTCACCGGCCCTCTGGGCATGTATAGAGTCCCAGACTTAAAAGTGTTGAAGAGAAATTAGGCTGAGCAGCAGAGCACTGGGAAACACAACAGTTTCTGTGAAGGAAAACACAGAGAGGTGCAGACAACCAACATGTAAAAATCACCCAGGGCAAGGAGGGGAATGGGCCAACCATGATGCCTAAGCTATTGAATTTACCTCACGTAATGTGGCATGAATGAAGCCCTTAAAGGTATCAGTTTTCAGCCAATAAACAGGGGGAATCAGACACATGGTTCAGTGGGAGTTGAACATGTGGGGGCCAGTCAGACACACACACACACACACACACACACACACACACACACACACACCCATATAGTCAATGCCCCGGTCACCCAGTCAGTCTACTACTGTGTACATTAAACTCACCATTCAACTTAACAAATCAAACCTTTCGCTATATGTTAAGGTCTTGGCAAGCTTTGATTTCTGGCCTGTAACACAAAACTAACCAAACAGAACTGTTCCAAAATGGTCCTTGACATTCACAATTTGTGTCCGCTTTTGTTTTTTCACAGACTGAAAGCCTGTGCATAACCAAAACGGTTAAAAAAAATGTTTCTGTTTCTTCTTCTTCTTCTTCTTCTTCTTCTTCTTCTTCTTCTTCTTCTTCCATGCAGCCAGGCCTGATGGCACTTGCTGCTGGAGTGTCTGAGACTTTGACGGTGGCTCTGTGTCGTGTGGCGTTGGCGTCCGCGCTGTGCCAGGCGGTGTGTGTGGTCAACAGGCAACTGAGAAGCTGTAGGGGAGCGAAAGGGCCGCGGGTCAAGGCAGAAGCCCCTTTGGTTCGAGTCAGTGCCTCACCACATATCTCTTCTCCATCCGCTCTTCACGCTTTCTATTCATCTTCAGATTTCTGTCTCAATCCCTGGCTGACCTCAAATAACTCATACCTACAGTACGCATGGCATATGCCTCTTTTACAATTTTCTGCATCCTGCAAAGACTTATTATATCCTCCTCACACACTTACACCTCATCTCTCTCTCCTCCCTCCCTCTGTGGCCTAGGGGCATATGGTTTGACTGGGCAAGAGATAAGAGAGATGTGTCAGCATGTGGTACTGAACAAATACATCTTTCATTTCTTCTTTTCTTCTCTCCTGCACTTCCCTGTCCTACTCCTTTCTCCTCTCCTCTTTCGTCCCTCCTCTTCTCTCCTGATCTCCTCACCTCTTTCGTCTCTGTGACGGCTGGGTACAATTAGGAGCAGAAAGCCTTTCGTCTTGTCAGGGAGAGACTTTTGTTATATTTGCGGGTGATGGAGAGGGGAGCGGAGGGGGAGAATGGACTTCAGATGCTCTCTAGGAGTGAAGATGAGGGGGAAATGAAGGGCTAGAGGAGAAGAGACGGATCTCCTCATGCTGAATGAAAGGCCTTCTTTCCTCTCTGGTAGGGCACATCAGAGACATGCTCTCCTTCGCTTTATGGAGGGGAAAGTGGTTTCCACCAAACTCTGCTTCCATTTATCTTTGGCTCACTTGCCCTACTCCCTGTACACACACGTCCTCACATGTTCACATATGTACGGCACGAGCACGCACATGCACATTCTGCACGCATACTGGATTTGCTTTGATTCCTGATTGCTTCGGTTTCTGCGGTGGCTTGATCAGGTTACTGTTTAAACTCTGTGCCAAGCCTCTGTGTGTGTGTGTGTGTGTGTGTGTGTGTGTGTGTGTGTGTGTGTGTGTGTGTGCATGTAGAAGTGTGATGATGGTCCCTCAGTCAGTGGTGGGAATAGCACAGTTTCAGCTGCTATTATTAGCCCTCTGTTCCACAGGCCTGATTCTTTCCCCTGTCTCTTGCCTGACACCAGCATTTCATTATTATCTGGCTCCAGTGCAGGAGCATCCATGCTCTCACAGCTAACTACAGCTAGGACACTTTCATTTCAACAAAGCTTTTCATAGGCTGCTACTCTTGTATGCATTATGTCCTTTAGTGTGTGAAAGACAGGGTGTAAGAAATGGGTTAAGGCAGGATTTGGTAGGTGGGAACGCTAAAATCTTTTATAGCAGTGCAGCAGAGAAAAAATTACCTCCAAATAACACCGGCTACTCTTTCACTCATTGTCAGTCTTTGTACCTGACCATTTTTAGAGGAATGCTTTTGTTTGTGAAACCTCTTAACACTGACCTGTGAATTCAAGCATAAACACAGTGTCATACATAACTCAAGTTGTGTGTTATGGCTACAAATAACAGACAACTTAACAAAGAACAAATTGTAAATTGTATCTTTAGGCACTTTCTTACTCAAAGCCAGTCACAAAAACACAATTTGCTCACATTTCTATAGATAAATCTGTGAAAAATGCCAAAGATAACACAAGCAGAACTATTTCTGAATACTTCTTAAAGACTGCTTTCCCCAGTATTCCTAGCAAAATATAAAGAAATGAGGGGTGGCCCAAGCTCTTTGCACAATATTGTACATCTTTCTCATGTGAGAATGATATTGTCACACATGAATTCTTTTTTCCTCCCCAAATAGCCACTGTATGTTTAGCTAGCAGGACAGCATGTGTGACAAACTGGACAGAAACTGCTTGTGTGTTTTGTGATATTCATTGAGCTTCTGCAGGGCTAGCTAGATGTTGAAGTAGTGCAACTGCAACTTTACTGACATCTGCATGCATGAACGCATAACAGGCATGAGAAGAAAGAAGGGATTGGACATTACTTTCTGGTTTGTTGAGTACCTCCATTCGATCAGCTTAGAGAAATGGCAGGATGCAGCACATTAAGAGAGAAAAAAGAAATATATCAACCAGCTTGGTATTATTATTATTAAGCATTCATCTGCCCATCAGAATGCTCCTCTGGCCCGCATTAACCCCTGGATGTAATAGTTCCCAGAAACAGGTGAGACACTTACTTCCCTTTTCACTGTGTACTCAGACACCAACAGACAGTTGACAGATGCACCCTTGACCGGTGAGCATTTCAAGGACACAGTCCTCACACTTGAATAATTTGAGCACAGTCACTGCGCACACATATGAAGACAAATGCATACACACACTTGCTCATAGTACCCAGTGCACAACCCCCCACCTCACTTACCAGCCTCAGAGTGGCTTCCATTACAGATAAGTGCGGCACTGGTATTGACAGGATCATGAAGGACCTTTGCTGCTGTGACCTTTGAGACTACTATCTGTTTGACCAGCCAGATGGTCAGAGTGAGAGGGGCTTAGTATTTTGAGAAAAAAAAAAGCACGCCAAAACAGTTTCTTTACCACTTTTCCCCATAAAGTCGACATGTGACGACTTCCCCTGCATCCTTAATGAAGACTTTTGACACCTCAATATATATCAATAAAGGTGTGGTTTGAGAACCATTAGAATAGGTTCTGGGTTTTTCCAAAGGTAGCCATAGTAAGCTGTGTAGGCAGAGATCACCCTCAGTAACACCCAATCATTTTGTTCTGGAAGCAGGCCTGAACAATGACGGAAACTGCTCAGTTCAGAAAAGAGAAATAAGGGTTATCCATTGTAGGCATCCAAGGGGAAAGTCTTAAAACACTTTGCACTTCATAGAAAGTTTGCAAAAGAGAAAAAAACCCATCACTAACATTTCCAATATGCTTTTATGCTAGCATGAATGAAAGAGGAATTTCCCTGTTAATCACTGATGTCTGTGTTTATGTTTGAAAGTGTGCACGGGCAGCTCTCTACGTGGATGTTTTCATTGTATGTGAGCCGTATGGCTCTCAACATAAATAAACTTCCTGTGAAACGCATCTGCCACAGGCCAAAATCATACTATAGCCCCTCTTTTCTCTTGTGTTTCATTTCTGACCCGAGACCGGTGAGATGTTAGTTTAGCAGTATTTAAGATGTGTCCCTTGAGCAGTGAAGCCAACCAGGGACAAGAGTGCTGTGAGTTTAGCGTACATGAATAATGAGTCCTCTGTGGTTTTTAACTTTAACATTGGATCAGTACGAGTTCAGAAGTTCAGGCTGTGAACGGAGAAAGTTAAGTCTATGAAACTGTCTACAGTGCTGTCCCGGACATTTCAAAGTCGTGAAATTGAAGACATTTTGGGTTAAAATGTCTTTGAACCCCTTTTTTGTTTCTATAAATCAGTCAGTGAATGATGTCCGAATATACGAGGGATGAACTCTAAATTTTTGTCTTCCTGTAAGAACATCTGGGTCTCTCTCTCTCTCTCTCTCTCTCTGTCTCTCTCTCTCTCTCTCTCTCTCTCTCTCTCTCTCTCACACACACACACACGTATATGATATATTATCCACAGTTTCCCTTTGTGATTTCATCAGGATTTGGCGTGAGAATTTATGTGAAATAGTAACAGGAAAAATAGCAGTGTGATGATCATGTCCACAACCACACAACTGAAATCATTTGGTAATGTTCATTCACACTCCACATTCATATAAATCAGATACAGATTTAAGTTTTTAGGCTCCTACATCATTCTCACATTTACATCAATTTTGCAGTCACTGGAGTTGTAGAGCAAACAGTTTGAGTTAATTAATTTTGGTTAATTTGTTCTAATGCACACCATGACACTACATGGTATTCTATATGATGGCACGCACAACTGATTTATACTGTTTAGTCATTGACAATAAAAAAGTGGAGGCTGAGGGTGGAGCTGGTTCGAGCCAAAGGGCCAGCAAAATGGACTTAACCAACTTCTGTGACCGCATTGTGGAAAGTGTGGTTTCTTTATATTAAATTATTTATTGTCCTTGTGGTTTCCCCCTTTGTGTTTAAAATGATTAAGGTTAAGGTTTTGGTTTGTTAGGCATTATTTTTGAGTAGATTTCTGCTTAGTTGACCTCTTTTATGGGCCAACTCATTTCTCAAAATAGCCTATTTTCACAATTATGCATTTTTTTATATTAACTTTGTCTTTGTGGTGTATAATAAAGTCCACATTTTGAAAATTATACCTGTGCCCGGACATTCTTTGACTGCTTGGTCCCTTACAAGCAGGAAGGAATCTATGAGGAACCATATTTCCTCGTCTTGTTAGAGTACCAGCCTTTATTGTTCCAGAAAAGATTGAGGAGGTGGTGATGGAGGCGGTGTTGTGGTTCAGTTAAATCCTAGACCTGCTGGTCATGGTACTCACGAGGTGCTGCAGCTTGAGGATATGATGCTGGCTAATGGGCTGAAACGGCTCACTGTAAATGTCGCTGGCCTCCTGGGTGGTCATGTTTGTCAGGTGGAGTATAAACCTAAGTGGTGCTGAAAAGATTTTGGTATGAGTCCAGAAAACAGCCCTTAGCTGACCACTTGGAAAAATATGAAAAGATTTGCCGGACAATTTGTAGATTTTCTCTCTTGGTAAATAATTCCTGGCCTTATCATTTATTTTATTTTTATTGTTATCATAGCTGTTCCTTCCATTTTAACATGAGAATAAAAAAATTAAAAAAATGACAAGCCAGCTGGAAACAGAAGCCAAATTCAAACATCAGGACTGGATTAAGAACCCAAGAGTTGCTGGACTAAACATTCACACGTACAGTTGTGGATGCAAATTGACCACTAGCTGTCTTCTTGGATGCCTGCAGAGTTGGTGTCCTTGCATTGGATTGTCAAGGCTGTGCAGTCTTTGTGTTCAATTTTCATGAGTACACACATTTCTAATGCTGTATCTGTCTTATCTGTCATCTGTCTGCAGATCTCAGTGTTATCTGTGCTGTAGACACCATACCCAAATACCACAACCTAGAACCCACACTGGAGAGTCAAAGTTCACCTGGTTGGGATCTGACCCCTAGGTGACCTTTTCTGATGTGATTGATCACTAACACAAAAGAGTCCCAGTGGTCAGTGGTCACTGAGGTCCCGGGCCATCCGTTAGCCACAGCAGGGGCAGATAGGGGAAAGGTTTCCGGGTCAGGGGTCAGGGAGATGCCACATGCTCGGTCGTCTGTCACATGGTTTGGCCCCCTTGGATGACAGTGAATGTTTTTGAGAACTGAGCCCAGTCCCCCTGTAGTCCACTCTTGTGGATAGATGCGATTCATTCAGGGTATCAGTTCCCCCTCATGAGGCCAGCATGTGACTTAGTGGATGGGCCAAAGCTCTTACAAAGTGTTTAGATGCCATGTGGTATACGGCACGGCAAAAAACAGAAGCTGGCCACAATAACTGTGGATAGTGTCATGGCTCTTTTTTTTAATCCTAGTTTTGTGTTTTAAAATCCTGTTTGCTTTGTCTTTGCTGTTTTATTCGTTTATATTTTTAAAATATTTTTTGAAGGATATTGCTTTTATACCACTGGTGCTTTGCCTCTGTGTGAAAAAAAAAATCTTTAAAAATTCAATACCAGATATGACAGATATCACATTTTCTGTTTTCCTGTCTTTGTACAAATGCACCCCCACCACCACCACCACACACACACACACACACACACACACACACACACACACACACACACACACACACACACACACACACAGAAAGACAGACACTTATAAAGTGGAGGTGACCCTGTCCAGACGGGATATGGGGCTCAGTTCCATGGCAAAGTGCCGGTATTACTGCTGAGGAGGTGAAATGTGAGCCAGCTTACTGTCCTGGATCGATGAACTCGCTTCTGCTGCTGTCCCAGGAGTCTGCTCGTTCTCTATCACTGTCACCACACCCTGTCTATTTCTCTTCCTCCACATCTCCCCTCTTAGTTTCTTATGGTCTTTTCTGCTTTCTGTTTGTTTTTGTTTTTTTGCCTTCCTCTCTACAGTTTATCTCTTCTTATCGTGCCATAGCCAACATGCAACATGAAGAAAGGACGAGTACAATCAAGCTCACAGCGATGAATATACAGCAGTTTGCATGATGTAACATATTTGACAGCAACAGTTAATATTCTGTTCAGCCTCTTCCCTCTATCTTCCCTTCTTGTCTTTCCTTATCTTACTTCTTCTTCCTCTGAAACTTTAATCAGTGTTCATCTTTCTGTCCTATCGATCTGCTACTGAAATAACTGCTATGTCTTCCTGCTGCTTTGAAGGAATGGCAGATCAACTTTTCCATTCAGTTTGGTTTAATTAGTGTGTGTGTGTGTGTGTGTGTGNGTATAATTAACACAAGAAGTTTAGGGGACTTGGTATGAGGAGGCAAACTGTAACACTCACTGTAAATAATGTTTGTTGCCAGGTTTCACTGTATATGCAGGCATGTACTGTACATCTTTGTTAGTTTTCATGTGTGTAAACATGTTTAAGCTATAAAGACAGGGAACGGGACTGTGTGAACAAATATGTCCTTTGGTGTGTATATACAAGACTTTGTGTACGGTTTGCATGTCAATATGTACTTGACAATGAATTATCTCATACTTCATGTACAGTGAGGACCAGCCTCAGCTTGGGATCTTGAGAGTGAGGCCCTTGTTTTAAAGCTGCTTGGCTGGTAAAACGTGATGTTAGGCATACAAAACCTGTAGTACTGTGCAAAAAATTTAACATTATGCTTCCAAGGAGCCAGATTGGTCTTGATCAATTGTGTTCCAGGCTTTTTGAAGTTTTTCTTTGGACATTGGCTGCTTTTTCACTCATTTTCAGTCCAGTCCTTGTACCTAAATATTTTCACATTTTTTAAAACTACTTAACACTGACCTATGAATCATTCAAGCATAAAAAAGGAGCCTAACTAAAAGGATGAAACAGTGTTGTGCCTAGGTGTAACTTAGCAAAGAACCAATTTTAAATTGTATCTTTAAGCACTTTGTTACTAACAGCCTGTCACAAAAAAACACATAATTTGTTCCCAATTCTATGTATGAATCTTTGAAAAATGCAATGATATCAAAGTTTGACAGGCAAAAAATATGATTTTTGCACCAACAAGGTGATTCCTAAATAGCTATAAGCTGAAAACCTGGCATTTTACTAGATGCTATGCAGTGTGTCCTTAAAAATTTTTTTTTATTAAATTGAAGAAGTGGAGGACAAAAGAAGTGGCAAACCTAAAAAAAACAAACTGATGAACAGATGAACAGTATCTGAAAGTCATGTCTTTGGGGAATGGGGGAAATAAATCCACCAAAGATTGGACACAGGACCTCAGAGATGCATCTGAACCTTCAGTTGATCCATCTGCTGTTTACTGAAGCCCCATCAGATTGAATTTTTTGGTTCAAATCATTGTCAATATGTAGGTCAGGAGAGAGGTACAACAGTGTCTATAGCCATCTGTAAAAAAACGATGGAGGCTCTTTCCATTTTCCTAGCAAAATATAAATGATGGGTGACTCAAGAATTTTGAATAGCACTGTATATGTATTAACATAGTGGCTCCATAGTGTAGTGGTTAACAAAAGAAATTTTGTTGTGCAACTTGCGTGTACAATGACAATAAAGATTCTATTCGATTCTATTCGAAAAGATTAATGGTTCAAGACTGGGAGGAGACAAGTCTTTTCTCTATTTTTCTGATGTAAACATCTACTACAATTCAATCTTGACCTATAAAGTCGTGTTGATTACATTTCTGAACCTGTTTCCAATCTGATGCTTACATTTCTTAACACCATTGGATTGTTACTGAACTCAGCCAATTTCTTTGGTAAGTACAATGTCCTCATAGCAGAGATGAGATGGCAATAACTATTTTAAAAAAATTCGCTACAGAAGTACAAACTTGTGTGTATGATGACATGTGCAGCTAAATTTCCTTCATTATCACTTGAAGAATGCTTTGCCCCAGCAAATGACTGTGAGCCTGCATTTCAATTCTAATATAAAAAAAGAAGGAGCATTCCAGCCAGGAGGATTTTCCTGTAAACGTTCTCCTCTGGGTGAGAGCCATCAATCTGCCTCTGGCAGCATTCGGCCCGGAAACAAGGATCACATTCAGTCAAAACAGGCCAGTGTTTGGTTTCCACCGTAGAACACAGTTGGACGCCAGTGGCAAGACGCTTACTGTGAGTGTGTGTGTATGTGAGTGAGAAAAGAAGTGAGAACCTCTGGTTTCTTTGACAATTTGAAACACAGGTGAACTGTGAACCCCTTGTATCTAATTTGTTAATTTGCCCGGAAGCGCAGAAAACCTTGACAGCCTCGCTTACTAAATGGGAGTGAACTTTCATCTCTCAACACTATAATTGCGCGCCAGTGCCAGTTGGTGAGCTGCACAGGCACACAGAAGATGCCTGGTCTTCTCAACACGTGTTACTGTGCTTTGTAATGAGTTGAAAACTCCCATCTGTTGCTTGCTCTCTGTTCTCCTTTCTTCTCTGGGTCAGAGAATATAAGCCATTAATCATCACCTGGGTGTGTGACAGCCAGCATTTGATTGGAGGTTTGATCCCGGCTCTTTGACAGCTTTCTCTCTCTGGCTGGTGTTGCTAGAGGGGTAAAGGTAGGAAGGCAGGGTGGCAGGGGTGTACAGAGGGGTTGAGCACACATCACAGGAAACATAATTGGCTGTGAGTGAGTGCTTACTGGATCAGCAGCGAGATCCCTGACTGAGCGGAGTGTGTCAGCTGCCCTGGACCCCCTCCAAGAAGCTGGGGATATTTTTAATTTACCTCCTACATCAGGCCTCAGGAATGTNCCTATAGATTCCATACCCCGCCCCCTCTTCCTTTCATTCAGTCTTGCTCTGCTTCCCATTATCTTTATTTGAAATGCAGATCTAGATTGACTCATCAGAAACACATGTTAGCAGCATACGTGTGTATGTGCGGAGTATACAGAAGCAGCTGTGTGCATGCCAGCATAGGTACATGTGATCTTAAGCTCACAAATTCACATTATTTCAGTCTGAAAACTGATATGTGGGTTCACTGTGAAATAGGCCCAAGGTGCACTCCGGAAATACCTAAAAGTAGAAGCCAGGATGCATGTTGTTTTATCCCGCACCGCCAGGTCACAAGAGTTCAGACTTTCTTCATAGACATACCTTTCTGATTGATCTGGATCCAAACCAAGGACTTGTCCTACCCTTAGGTACAGTAAATCTACTTTGCTACTAATATACAATCAGACTGTCACTGTTTGCCTTCTGAAGGGGCCCTGCTGCTACCACCATCTCACTTTGAAAAACATCACATGGACAGTATAACGCTTTCTTTGGTTTAGTGTTTTTTTTTTTCTTTATGTGGAAGCTCCAGAAGTGATGACACTGTGATGTAAACATCACTTTCTTGGTGTATACCAAGCCCCTCAATGCCACTACTTTCTAAATGCTTATCCTTGCAACAGAAAATATTTCTTTTCCACCAACTACTTGCTCCCAGGATGGCAAGACCTGTAATAACCAACCATGTGGTCACATACATAAACATACGATGCAGAAGTGTCTGGTTTATATGTTATGGGAAGTCAGACTTCAGATTTAATAGTTTTCCCCTCTAAAAGAAACGATAATATGACTGTTAATCTGACACCTTGCTGACAGGGCGGTGCTGTAAGGGAGGCCGAGAACATTTTGAGGATCAGAAGGCGAGGAAAGGTTTACATTTTCCTTGAATCCCACCATAAAGGTTAGAGGGAGTTGAGCTTAGGCAGGGTTCACTGCCAAGGTCTGCATGTGTGTTTGTTTGTGTGTGTGCGTGCGTGCGCGCACACATGTGTCTTTATGAATGTCCACCTGAGGAGAGGCTGTTTCCGCTGTCACGGTAAATTCCTGTGCAGATCTCAGTGTAAGCCCCGGCAGTGGGCTGTCTTTGGGGTGGTCGTGGTTAAGAGGCCCCCTGTTTCATAGTTCCTGAGGTTGCCCCCTGCCATGCCTGCCTAAAATAAAGTCTGGCTTTGTGCTCTGGAAACATCATTCAGCAGCCAACAGTCATTGATGATAATTTGTAACTGTGGACACATTAAAATGCAAAAAGAAATTGTTAATTAGTTCTGTTAATTTGTACACTTAAATACCCTAAAGATTTGAGAAGTGTTCTTTCTATTAGAGTGCTTGAACCCTTAAAGTTAATACAGTTAACACAGATACCCAGAATCCTTTGTAAAGAAAAAAGGAACAGCGCATACAGATCATAATAGGATGACAAGTTGTTTCCAGTAACAGGATATTCAATCTGTTTTTCAGCCAGAGCTAACATGATGCAACAAACAATTTTAAAAGGTGAGTTGGTTGTCAATCTCAAAACCCAGAAGACTACAGCAATGCAAATGTGAATCATATGTAAAGAAGCAGATGAGTTGAATGCCTTGATTGTTAATAGGCTGAACTGATTTGAATCAAATGATAGTGTCAGGAAACGGGTTGGCTGTGTTTTTTCTTTTTTAGTTGGATGAGTAGGCTGGCTGAGCTCCTCTCTGCCTTTTGGACGGATCTGTTCCGTCTCGCACACCTGGCAGTCATCTACTCATCTGAAGGCTGTGTATTCAGCCTAGGCTGTGGTTCTCAGATTGTCCCCTCATCTTCAGTGGTAAAGTGGCTCACCTTGTTGTTCTTTGCTCTTGTACTTATCTGTGAAGCAATCTCTGACTATTGTTGTTCTCCCAGCTCTGTGATAAGGACTTTGCTCTGCACCTGCAAGCCTCTGCATTCTCCTGTGAATACTCACCAGTCTTGCCTCATAGATTTCCCAGCTTGCAGCCTCCTAACCACAACATCAGGTCTCAGCAGCTCTCGGACTATCTCCTGCCTGCCCACTCTTCACCACTTTCCCACACTCACCTCGGACCCCAGCCAGTGCGCCATCAAACCTTTTCCAGCCGTTTGCTCCCTGGACCCCCAAGTAAGGCCTCCTTTCACAAAGATGCAGTATGTGTTTTGCCAGCTTTAGTCAGGCACACTGAGGGCCCGTTTTAGACATTTTCAGTTCAAACTGTGCTGTTTTACCATTTTTGTTTTCAAAAAGTTACACGTTCAGATGGAAACGTTTCAAAAATGATTTCCGTTTACACGCAATACTTTGAAAACACTGTAGTTCCCATTTCCAGGCCACAAGTTGACGGTGTGGATATAGGAGTCGTAACCATAGTGTGCATGTGCCGGTACTGCTGTTTTCAAAAAGTAGCGTTTACACGGAAACGAAGACCGAAGCATTTTGAAAACGCTCCACTCTGGAACCCATTTTCAAAAAGTATAGTTTTCACACTTTTCTCGTGTAAACAGGAGGCTGGAACGCATGAAAACTTTACTGTTGTCATCTGAAAACATTCTCGTGTAAACGAGGCCCGACTCGCTCTGTCCTTCCCCTGCAGACTCTCCCCAGTCTCATTATTTACCCACTCTGATTCACTGCCTCTGTTTCTCCTTTGCTGTAAATAGTCACAATAGCTCTCATCAGTTAACCAAAGAAATTTAGTATCCAGGACAGAACAATCTGTCCATCCTCTGGACTCCGCAGACTTAACACTTCGTTCCACCATTTCTCATGAGGGGACCATTTTAGGTCAATATGAACCCTTGATGCTTTAGGACAGCAACTCAAACTAGCCACATAATACATTAGTAAAATGGATAGCACCCTTCAGACAATACACATAAAGCTTTCCCCTGCTCCCATTCCTGGGCCCTTGGCCCTTATCGTAGCTGTGAGTCCACCCTCTTCAGCCCGTGACACGGCACCTCCCTCATCTGAGCCATTTGGTGATGACTTTCTGCTACAGTCTGTCTTACTATTTAATTGTTAATGTGAAGCCTTCTCCAATGACTATGCCAAGATTTCTCATTTGGTCAGTTTCCTGAGAGATCACACTTTAAACTGGGCTCAGGTGGATTTAATTGCTAATCCCACCGAGTCAGTGTCTTTCACAAGCTTCATAAGTAGTTTTAAGGTGGTATTTGACCATCCCCTTTGGGAGGATGAAATAACCTGCTGGTTATTTTCTCTCCGACAGTCGCTGAGTTTTTCCATTGACTTCAGAGCATCTACCCAGTCAAGGTTGGAGGAGAGTGCTTAAGGTAGTGTGCATCTGGCTTTGAATGAGGAAATGAAGGCTTCAGTGGAATTAGCCATTCAGGTAGATGGTCATCTTTGTGAAAGTGGCTGTGAAAGGACTGCCCAACATTCTTCTCTGCTACCCTCGGCTGGCGCTGGCTCTTTGTGTTTTTCTTCTGATCATCAGGGGCCTTTTCACTGACCGGGTGCCGGTGCCAGTATTTGAACTGTTCAGTGTTTTTGACACCGCGAATACACTCAGTGCTCGTCCAAAAAACAGGTTCAACTCCAGCACCACAAGCTAGTTGATCTGGAACCAAGAACGTGTGACAAAAGCAGCAGAAGGGCATGACTCTGCCATCTCAACATAAAGTTTCTACCCCTGTTTTACTGCATGGTGTGTATTACATGAGAAAAGCGATGTGATTTTCATGGCTGTGAATTAGGTTGGGCCCTAAGGCTGAACTTGCTGCTTTGCATCAGTTTATATCACAGATAAAAGGACACAAAGTGCGTACTTGTTGTCTTGCTCATAATCGCTGTCTGTGTTTACCTTGTGCCGCACACAGATGCTGCAGTAGTTTTGTTCGGACCATAAAATACACTGCCTGGCCAAAAAAAAGTCGCCACCAAAAAAGAAGTCACACACTAATATTTTGTTGGACCACCTTTAGCTTTGATTACGGCATGCATTCGCTGTGGCATTGTTTCAATAAGCTTCTGCAATGTCACAAGATTTATTTCCATCCACAGTTGCATTAATTTTTCATCAAGATCTTGCAGTGATGATGGCAGATTCTGACCATCGCGCAAAGCCTTCTCCAACACATCCCAAAGATTCTCAGTGGGGTTGAGGTCTGGACTCTGTGGTGGCCAATCCGTGTGTGAAAATTATGTCTCAGGGGTTTGACACACGGGGAGCGACGTCGCTCGCTCTCCATTCATTTCCTATGGAGCTTGTGCGATGAGGCAACATTCGCTTGCCCTCCTCCAGCTAAGCGACCGGCGACATTCGTGCATGTGAAATTTCGAGCTCGTACATGTAGATGTGCATAGGCGACGCGACACAACAAAGTTGAAAAATGTTCTACCTTTGTCGCTGTCGCGTGGCACTAAACCAATCAGCGAGGTTTTCATTGACTGACCAATGAGCGGCGAGTATGCTACACGCTGCAGTCTGCAACCACTTTCTGGACGAAGGAAAGCATCATTTTAGCTGTGTTTGACTTTCCCATATTATATGACACTTCACGTAGTGATTATCGAGTCACACATAAAAGGCAGCCGTATGGGAACTTGTTGGCTCAAGACTAACGTTAAACAGACGGATAGAGCGGACTTTTGTGCTAATATAGGATGAAAAGAGTAGTTGTAATTCTTGAAAGAGTAGTTGTAAAACAGCTAACTGATCATCTGCAGAGGAACGGTTTATTTGAAGAGTTTCAGTCAGGTTTCAGAATTATCACAGTGCAAAAACAGCATTAGTGAAGGTTACAAATGATCTTCTTACAGCTTCTGACAGTGGACTCATCTCTGTTCTTGACCTGTTGGACCGCAGCTTTTGATACTGTTGACCATAACATTTTATTACAGAGATTAGAGCATACTATAGGTATTAAAGGTACTGCGCTGCAGTGGTTTGAATCATATTTA
>JASGAU010350162.1:493-19222 GCA_030220045.1 Australoheros facetus | reverse complement strand
CGCTTTTGCTTCACTCTACATATGTTTTATCATGCGCCTTATAACCCGGTGCGCCTTATGTGTGAAAATAGACCCGTTCATTGATAGTGCGCCTCATAATGCGGTGCGCCTTATAGTCCAAAAAATACGGTACATTTGTTGTTTAAGCATAAGAAGAATAAAACACTCATGCTACAAAATTCTACCACAACAATGTTTATTTCTTAAGTTCACCATAACGACAATCTAAATAACTAAACCTGCTCTTCTTAGCTTATATCTGTTCTATGTTTTCTTCAGAGTTATGTCAAAGCAAAAAGAAAAATGTTTGATGCAAACTGGTTAAGAGAAGTAGTTTAATCCACTTAAACCTGACATCATTTGTCCAAATCTATCAGTAACAAATGCAAAACACGCACCTGTGGCCCCATTAAGAGCTAAAAATGTCCAAATTCTTTCAGCTCCAATGAAATGGTCAGCAGGCCTGTTCTCGCGGGTCTTACAATAAAAAAATTTACTTTCCAGGCATCCATGAAAAAGAGTTTTAGTCAGGTCAGAGGTCAGCAGGACATTAGCTAGCTGACATCTAAAACTTATATACCATGTTGTGACTGAATTATTTCTAAAAAACAAACTAAAACTACAGCTCAGCTATAAGTTTAGACACACATGCTGTTCATAATATTTGGGACAAAGAGTTTTTGTAGTTTTGCCTCTGTACACCATCACAGTGGATTGTAAATCATGACTGAAATGTTTGAAGTGATTGAAGTGCAAACTTTCAGCTTTAATCCAACAGTTAATTAGTTACAAACATTTTTATAAACAGTCCCTCTTTCAGAGGCTCAAAAATAATTGGACAATTGACTGAGAAGTGGTTTCATGGCCTGTGGAAGCCCATTCGCTCATTACAGTATTTCATGACAAATTGATTCAAATTTGTGTTTCATAGATTTTCGCTGTAATTTTAATGTAATTTTTTCCTTCATTTGCTCTAACAAGTGACTGAGGACTCATATCATCATCATTAGGCTGAAAAACTCAAACCTGACAGAGAGAGCAAAAAACTTTAGGAGTGGCCAAATCAAGAATCTGTTAGATTCTTGAAAAAGAAGGAACACACTGACCAGCTCAGATACGGAGGTTTGAAAGACCAGAGAAGACGACTGCAGTGGATGATCGCAGAATTATTTCCAAGATTAATAAAAACAACTTACCGTCTAACAAAGTCCAAAACACTCCTGAGGAGGGAGGTGTGTCACTCCCAGTCTACCATCATGAGATGCCTTCATGAAACAAGGTGCAAACCACTGATTACACTCAGGACCAGGAAGGTCAGATTACACGTTGCCAGAGAACATCTAAATGAGCCTGCGCAGTTCTGGAATGAAAATTTTCAGACAGATGAAAACGAGGTGAATTTGTACCAGAATGATGGGGAGAAAAAATACAGAGAAGGAGAGAAACAGCTCATGATCTGAAGCATACCCCATCATCTGTCACAGCAGTGTTATGGTACGGGTATGTATGGCTACCAGTGGGTTACTGATGTGAGTGCTGATAGAAGCATTGGGATGAACTGAAGTGTGCAGGGTCGTACCCTCTGCTCAGATTCAGCCAAATGCTGTAAAACTGATTGGACAGAACTTCACAGTACAAATGGACGACGACCCAAAGCAAACTGCAGAAGCAACCCAAGAGTTTCTCAAGGTGAAGTAAAGGTAAACTATAAAAAGAAAAAGAAACTCTGATCTGGTATCTGCGCAGCTTGCGTTGTTACACATCAAATTGTTATATGGCATTTGAATACTATATTGCACAACACAGTGGTTGTATTGCACATGAATGTTATCAGTGAACTGACCTTAGAAATGAAATATTCTTCAATGGCCAATTCCGTCACCTGACCGCAGCCCTGAAAATGGGAGCCTTTGTGTACACATGGCTGTAATTCTGGGGGTAGAGCAGGTCACCTACTAATTGGAAGGTTGGTGGTTCGATTCCTGGCTACTTCAGTCTGTGTGCAAAAGTATCTTTGGGCAAGATATTGAACCCTGAGTTGCTCTCTGATGCAGCCGTCAGAGTATGAATGTGTGTGATAGAAAGCACTTAGCAGCAGAAGGAAGTGCCTGTATGAATGGGTGTGAATGTTGAGTGCTCAAAGTAGAAAAGCAGTATATAAGAATCAGTGCACTTACCATTTAAACAATTCATCTTGGATTAAAGCTGAAAGTCTGCACTTCAGTTGCATATTGATTGATTTAACATCCACTGTGGTGGTGTACAGAGGCAAAACTACAAAAATGGCACCTTTGTCCCAAACATTACGCGCACTGTAAATGAAGATGGAAAACTAAGTAACAGTGATATTTGGAGAGTTATTGAAGTTGAGGTAGTTGATAATTAATGATGTGCTACCTGATGTGCTAACCAGAGATATAGTTAGTTTAATATGAGCACGTTAATACAGGAAAGATGGAGGATGAGGGCGAAATCGTTCTTAATAAAAGTACACGCTGAAGGTCCCTGAAGGGTCACATGGTACGAAGAAGATCCTGAAAACAAACTTCCACTGAGAAATCACACCAGCGACGAGTATGGATTGGATTACTTGCTATGGAAAAGTCCAGATCCTAAATTTAATGTCCACATGTATACATAAATAGCGCTAATAAAACATTTGGAGACGTAGCATGAAAACATATATTTTTGGTGGCTCCTGTACTGTGCATTACTTTCCCAATCATGTTGCAAATGATGTGTTAATGGACTTCTTCAGAGTCAGTGAAGGTGGTCGGGGTTGATGACGGGCCTACAAAATTCTCCACTCTTATCCTGGAGTTTAAATCCAGAATCCTGTGTGTGGTTCAGGAAGATATTCTCTCTGTTAATCCAGAACATAGTCTGTCTCCAACAATAACAAAAAGTGGCAACTTTCTAAATACAACTGTAAAAAAAGTTAAATGATGCAGTTGTCGTGGGAGAGTCATGATGGAGCTGGCACAGCTGTAATTTTAATAAGCTTTTCCCTTTGTATGCACACACGCCCGCCTGTATATTGTAAGCTGCATGTGCTTCTGGGTGGCTGGCAAACCACACAGGAGCACAGAGCCTTTATCTTAAAGTTTATGAAGCTGGAAAATAACTAATAAAACAGTTTGCTGTACCAGATCAGCCTCTGTTACAATAGCCAATTAATTAGGTCTGCTTTTTTTTTTTTAAAGCTATTTTTATTAATATAATGTAACACCTAACAGTCACATACGCCTCTCTCTAATCCAGTCTCTGCAAACCCTGAGCTGACTGCAAAACCTCCTCCACCTTTAAACTTGCCAGAAAAGCAGCATCAAGTGTGCCTTTGCCCTCCAGCAATGCAGGGGACACCAGCTTAACTCTCGCCTAAGGCGCTAAATTAATTAGAGCCAGGTCGACCTCAGAAGTTGTTTGCTGCTGTAATTTGCTTGAATATAAATAGATCTTAGCAATGTAAGAAGGGCACAATGATTTATTAGACTCAAGGTGAAACTCTCTGCACACAACAGCGACAATGTAAAAAACACTACTTATTGTATGAGTGCAAATATATCCATTTAAACGTCCATCCATCCATCTTCTGCTGTTTATCCTGGTAAAGCCATGCGATGCACAGATGTCTGGGGAATACTGAGTGTCCCAAGTCATCCAAGATGTCTTATCCACCACATTGGACATGACTAACATACCTCACTGCACAGGTGTCTGGGAGGCAACCTAGTGAGAAGATCAACCCACCTTGACTGGCTCCTTTTAATGCAGAATAGCAGCACCTCTATACCGAGCCCGTCCTTCAGTGACTGAGCTCCTCACAGTTAAAGGAGGGTCACAGATCCTTACCTGCCAGACATCCTTCAGGGGAAGGTTATTCCTGACATTTATATTTCCAGCCTATTTTCATTCACAGGGATGTCAAATAATACAGTTTTGTCAAATCTGCTGTTGTGTCTCAGTTACTTACAAAGTGTCTTTGGAGACATACGAGATTATGGCATTAAGGAGATGGGGCTGTCACTCCCAACTTGCAAGGTTACTGTTGTGTAAGGGTGTATTTTAACACCAAAAGATGATGGTTTCCTAACCCTAACAATGCAGCTTTTAATGCCTTCATCTAATCTAAATTGAGGAGAAATGATAAAGCAAGTAGGAAAAAATATGCAAAAGGTCCAAAATGCAACCCACAGCCTCCTGGGTAAGAGATGTCCAAATGTAGACTTTGTAGGTCTCTAAAAAAAAAAAAAAGAGATCACTTGCAGTGGCTGATATTCCTGGGGCTCATGTATCAAGGCACTGACACCAAAAGACAACTTACTGCATAATGGGAAGGCACAAAATGGCATAATTTGATGCCCCCAGATTGAAAGTGTTGGTATTTTGGTTACTACCCACAGCTCGTGGTCATCAATGAGCATAGAAATATAGTTTGACCTAAAAACCTGCAGTTTAACCTTAATTCTCATGGTCTTCTTGATGTAATGTCTGGTTCCCTTTGTCCTCACTTCATAACAAGACCCCAAATTACTTTAACTTCTCCACGAAAAAGACATCCCCAGCCCAAGTGACCAATCCTCTTTTCTGTCAGACAGCAAAGGCCTCAGATTTGGAGGTGGTAATTTGCTCACCAGCTGCTTCAACCAAACTGCACCAATGCAAGCTGAAGGTCACCGCTCAGTGGTGCCAACAGGACTGACACCTAAAAACAGCAAAGATGTGATTCTGAGACCAGTGAAGTGGACACCGTCTTCCTTTTGGCTGCACAAAGAAACTAATCTGACTTTTCAGGAAGGTAAATTAAGCTCTGAGGGACCGAACAGCCAATAACTGTCATTTCAATACCCCATACTCCAACAGCACCCCCTACAGGACGAGTTATAGGATGTGGTAATTTGTTTTTAACCCGTACACAAAACCACATAGACTAGTTGGGCAAACCAGTACCCTCGAGAGACTAAAGAGCTGAATGGAACCCGCTATGCGATCTGATTGTGCTGAATCAAAGACTGATTAACTCTGCAGAGCAAATAAAACTCTTTAATGTTTCCACTGAAACTAGAAGAAACCGAGACATTAACCATCCAGGTTTTAAAAAGGACATCCATCTGTCTGTCAAACTTCTACAAATGCCACAAAACACTGAATTTGTTGTTGCAGCAGTTTGTTTTACCATTAAATCATCATTACACAAAAGAATAAAAATACCATGCATCACACACACAGTCATGTTTCCATCACTACAGAGGACATTACATTATTCTGACCTTATAACACAAAAGTCTCCATTCAAAAAGGTCAGTAACTTACTTATGGACCACATCGTGACTGTGTTTATGTCCCCACAAGATGAGCTACACAACTGAACACACACACAGTCTTTTGTTTCCAGTGAGCGATGTGACATTTTTAAATCCGTGTTGCGGCGGTTCTGCACGGCTGTACGCTTTAATGGAAACACAGCTTCTGTTCTCTAATAAGTGCAACAATGATAAAGGATTTTATTTATAATCCAGGTCTTTATTTAAAGAAAAACCTTCTGTGAGTTACATGACTGCAGGGAGAAAAACACCTGTATCACAACAGAAAACATGAAACAGAGAAATGTGCAATGAGGGAGGAATAAGCAGCGGACTGTTTCTGTTTCAGCTCTCTTTGGTTCCAGTAATAGCAACATGACCACATCTAATGCAAAGGGGAAAAGGGGATTTTAAAGAGGCCCACAGAGAAACAGCATTAACCTGCCGGGCTCACGGGATACAACAAGAGAGTAAAAGCTGCATTAATACGCGTACTGTTAAATTAGAATCTCAGCGTTTCAGCTGTGGTGGTAATTTACAGCCTTTTTCTTTATATTTGGCTTCAGAGGAGCCAGACTTTTTCTTGGCTTTTTTCAGGTTTTCTGAAGGTCTTTCAAAATTTTCATTGAAGTTCACGTACCTGACCATTTTGTATTCGGTAAGCCGTGTAACCCTGACCTGTGAATCATTCAAGCATCAAAGTAACGCCTAACTCAAGGGATGAACCAGCGCTGCGTCTACACACGACAGATAACTTAGCAAAGAACCAATTTTAAATTGTGTCTTTAGGCACTTTGTTACTAGCAGCCTGTCACAAAAACACAATTTATTCCATTTCTTTAGTCGAACCTTTGAAGAAAAAAAAAATGCTGCACAGACTGTATTTTTTCCATCATGTTGGTTTAATTTAAACTGAAGGAATAATCCTGCATTTTATTATTTTGTTTTAATTCATATTTTTATACGCACAACTCTCATCTTCCATATTGCTACATAGAGAGCTGCTGCTGCAAAAGAGGAGAGCTGTACACAATAAAGTCCTTCACAATTTTCTGAATTTCTAGTGTTGATTGTATTGTAGCACAAGGTTCCAGTCTCTTCAAAGTGCAGCCTTTTCTGCTCGATACATCAGGAGAAAAAACTCTGGACTTTTCTAAACCCTTGTTTTAGCCATTAATAAAGAAAGATTATTTTTTCCTATATTATCTTTAATGGTTCCCTGAATTTAACTTAAAACCCTTCTCTTCACATACAAAGTCCTCAGCAATCAGGCCCCATCATGCCTTAAAGACCTCAGAGTATCACATTAACCCAACAGAGCACTTCGCTCTCAGACTGCTGGCTTACTTGTGGTTCCCAGAGTTTCTAAAGTAGAACGAGAGGCAGAGCCTTTGGCTTTCCTGCAGAACCTGCTCCCAGTTTAGGTTCAGGAGACAGACACCACTCGGATCATCCTTTAGTTCTGCTGCTATTTGCTAAGGCTTCGCTCCTTCCATAATGTACTGGGAACCTCTTCTTATTCCCTATAAATTTCCTCTTCAGTGTTACTGCCCCCTTGTCTGTTTTTACTGGCCTGAAAAGAAATGGCTAATTTAAAATGACTTTTTACACTTCTCAAAATATCATATCAAATCAACACAATTTATTAGGGGATTTCTTATCTAAATGAATAACGCAAATCTGTAAAATAATTGGTCACTAAAGCTCCAAAATAAATGTACTGTCCACCCTTCAGACCCATCCCTGCATGCTGCAGGTGTAACTCCTCGATGGAGACGATGGCTGCTGTTAACCTGCCTCTAAGTTTACAAAAGCCTGCCAATCCATAAGGTCTGATCAGTATTTCTGGTTATTGTGTTCAAACAACAAAACTCTGTGCTGTGCCTTGCACTTTATGCCATGTGCTCATGTTGTGTCTTTGTGGGTATTACTAGAGGAGGCAGGGTGGGCAGATGGATGTAGGCAGTTAGAGCGAGGTGTCTCTCCCTTCCACAGGCTTAAACAGGAAACACCTACCAGGGTCACACTCTCTCCAGGCAGAGACTTGGACCCTGTAGATGGAGAGCTGCTCCAGAGCGGAGTAGCTGGGATCTAACAAGTCATTAATGTTATTACAGTCCAAACTGTGTGCGATAAAGGTTTGTTGGGAGTAGTGTTTTTTTAAAAAATCTTACCTGAACATGTTTTGACATCCTCTGCATCATTTCATCAAAAACACAGACTAACGTTACCTCCTCTAACCTGGAGCACCACTGAAAACATGTCCCACATTAATTTGTTGATACTCTGACATCTTCTCCAGAAAAGTTGATCAGAAAATCTTCTCTCACGTATTTTTCAGACAGATTTTTGTCTTAATGCTCGGTTCTGACCATTTAAGGCAGGATTTGTTTCAGTTATTATAGTTTTTATTTAATCCCTGTCTTGTTGGCTCTAATGCTTTCATCTTCTCTCACTCTGCTGTGTGCATGTGGTGCTTTGATCTTCTTCCTCTCACTGTATGTTTAATGTATACTGACTGTGCAAGACTCTGCTACGCTGGTCCTCTGTGCAGGAGGAGGAGGAGGAGGAGGATGGCATGAAAATAGACAAAGAAGAGATAAACAAGAGAGAACAAACAGAGGAGGAGGAGTGGAACAGCGAGAGGAGGCGGAAGAAGCGGACGTAAAATAAAAATCCATCACAACAGAAAAAAATACACAGATACAGAAATTAAGAGGAGGAAAAGGACAAAGAAATGAAGAAGAAGGTTTAAAAAAAACTTGATGATGGAGGGAGAAGACAAATAAAAGCATGCAGTAGTGAAATGATGAATCACATCCTGCGATGACCTCCATTACCCTCTCTCTCCTTTCTCTTTGGTGGATCAGGGGAGCGTAGGAGGTGTAAAAACATTACTTAAAGAAAGTACAGACAGGGAGACACAAGTTTGATTTCATCGGGTCTTCATTAAGACCGACTTGTGCTCCAAACTTAAATGAAAATGTCCACGAAGCGGAGAAAAGGGGCAGACATCTAATGAAAACGATGTCACAATCACACCAAAGGACAAAAAAAGAAAGAAAAGATTTAAAAAGGATGGCAGTGGGAAAGCTCAGATAGTGAGGACTAATGAAGTGAACAGAATAGAGAAGAAAAAAGCTGAAAGAAAGATATTGTTATCACCGATTTAATGTCTACAGTCAGCAGACTGAGCTGGCTGATATGGATCAAATATTCTGTCACAGTAAATTAAATTTTTATTCATAACAGAGGTATTATCAGCTCGCTGGTAATTAAGGTTAGAACACGTGTTTAGATAAAATCACTGCGTTTTATGCAAGTGAATTAAACACCTGACAAATCAGTGCTCATCTAATAATCTTAATTTACAGCTTTGCCAAAAATCACCTCAAATAACTTTAGTTTCCTTCATGACGTTTGGTTTATTTTATTTTGTCTGTTTCATCATATTTTACTCGCAGTAGTTTGTAGCAACTAAAAGTCATGTAATTTAATCTCATATGGACAAGTTTCAGCAACGTGACTGCTGTTGGATGAGATCTGTACGGTGGCCCTGAGGTTCAAAACTCAACAGCAAAAACAAAGACAGATCAACATTTCAGAAAGCACAACTTTCTCTTCGTGGAAGAGGGAGAGAACATTTCTTGTCTTTGAGTAGATGAAACAAAATCCCCTGAGAACAGTCCGTGTCATTTCCTGTTTAGATTCTACACTCCAGCCCGACATCGTGCAAAACCTGAAGCAGTCGGGAAAAAGTAATCTGTTTGTTCTTGTACATGGACACAATCTGTCCCATTTTTTTGTTTTTCATTACAGTCAGCACGATTTCACAAATAGAGTGTTTCAATCAGAGGTTTGTTACTCGTCTGCAGCAGGTATGCTGTCAAGAGTCTTCAGAGGGTGAGACAGCAGAGCTTTAAAAAAAGTGAAACTCAAACCTCCTTTTCTAAACATTTTTTTTTACTGCCTAAAACTAACTGACTGCTTATATTGTCAACAGCGAGCTAAGTGGTTGTAGGCAAGTAGTTATTAAATAATAACACAATTAAAAAATATCCAAACTGAAATGTAAAAATCCATGAACACCACCTCTGGCAGCCTCCAAAAGTGGACGTTCAGTCTTTTAAAAGGGGAAAATATTCACAAGTTCATGGAGACAGGAAAACATCATGTTGATGTAAAGGAAAATAAACGGGTGAATCTTATGCCCAGAGATTTGCGGTTCCACATAGCCAGGCTTTCTTTGCAAACTAGCTTTAGAAGAGAGGAGACATTGATTGTAAGGAGCTTAGCACCAGCAACTGTCCAATCTCCAGTCAGCAAAATGGCTTAACTCAGGACAGCTAGGTGGTCCTTTTTGGGAGATTCAGATTTACCATTACTTACCAAGATGGCTCCTCAGCTCCAGAACCTATTTTGCCTCCCTGATGCATTGTGGGTAGCCTGACGTGGGAGACAGAAGATCTCACTGCTAAGCTGACAGTTTCCAAAACTGCCCACTTTGTAGTAGCCATATTCCTTCCAGCCATAGAAAGAACCAACCTCTTGGTGCAGTTTGTTTCCCGCCTTGAAATTGAAATTGTTTCAGACTGAGGTCCTTGAATGACATTTCAAATGTGGAAAGCCTTTTGTGAGTTAGTGGATGCAACATTCAGTCTCTGGATTCCATCTGCGGACTAAAGGCCAATCAGAGCAGATCAGGAGCTTGAAGCAGTTTTCAGATGTGTAGTTTCTTCTAACCCAGTTTCCTGGAGTTCACAACTTCCACGGATCGAGTACGCCCATAACACTTTGACCTCTTCCACAACCGGACTTTCCCCCGTTCAAAGCCTTGCTGGGATATCAACCTCCTTTTTTAACATCCAGGAGAGAGAAGTAGCTGTACCCTCTGTCCAGAAGCATCATTGACCGTACTGCCAGGTCTGGAAACAGACCAAAGCTGCTGTCCTGGGAACTGTGGCTCAAAATCAGCATCTGCCCTGCATTACAGCCCAGGTCAGAGTGTTTGGCTTTCCTCTAACTTGCAGGTCATCAAAGAAAAAAAGGGTGCTAGCAAAACAAGACTCGGGCGACACCCAATCATGAAACTGGGAATCGACATCAACACACACCAGGGGGAAAAGGGTAAGAAACAGGTAAGCTCAGTGAGATGCTAACGAGGGCTGATAAAGAACAAAGAAGGGAGGCAAAAACAGGAAATCACCTGAGCAACTAACTTTCAAAATAAAACAGGAAGTAAAAAGCAGACCAAAAAAGAAGGAAAAAACCCCAAACAAAACAGAACGAACACAGAAGACGGAGGAAAGGGAACAACCTTCAAAAACACAAAGGAAGAGAAACATGAAGAATTTCTGATTAAGAGCAGAGACCATCCTCCATTCCTCTGTTGTGTCTGAACCTCAGGGCCACTGCACAAACGAAGCAGGTGAAATTGACTTTCACAACCTTTATCGTCAACTTTTCCACCTCAGCTGAAGACTTCATGATGATTATTTGTTTTTCTACAGTTTAAAATTGGCACAAATTGAAAATGAGCCACATACTTGCAAAGCAGGAGAACCACAACAGAATTAATAGCACAGTCTGTCAAGAACAGCACAAACCAATAAACACACCTGAGGTGATTAAATCATGTGCAGACCTGAGAAACCTCCATTCTGCTTCACACATATAGTTTATGCTTCTATTTTTGGGCCTAATGAGTGAACGCACTTTGAAACAGAGAGTTTTAGAAAGTGATGCATTGATGCTTTTATCCAGTCGGTGAGAAGACCTTTGTGGCTGGCCTGATGCTTTCACCTTCAAACTCACAGCCACACAGTGCCCTGGAAAAATCTACATTAAATAACAGAAAAAGTCCCTCAGGAAACCACAGGTGTATCGTGTTTCAGTGGTGGTTGCTCATATTAAAAATGGCCAAAGCTTCAGTTCATAAGATCAAACCACAAGCTCACGCTTGAGGATGCTTGGATCAGTTTTTCTACTCTGGGCTCAGTATGAAGTCACTGTCATTAATGGTCATCAAACAGCTCTTCCTGTAAGCACAGAAGCCCCACCAGCCGGCTGTTCAAACCTTCTGTTTGCAAAGGGGAGCAAATTAGAAGAAAGTAGTCTTAAAACAAAGGTGGCTTTAAAGGGGGAGGGGCTAAAATGGCTTGTTTTGGAAAGAGGATGACCAGCCTATGAGATAAACTGACCTGTTATTCATGCAAAGCGACTCAGTTGGAGCTGCATACACAGACCTGTAAGCGATTTGCCAGAATGTGGATCTGAATGTGTTTGTTCCTTTCAGCTGTTGGTGGGAATTCAACCCTGCAGCTTCCCGCGGCTGCCTAAAAAATCCATGAATGTCCCCAAAGCGAGAAAGCATTGACAGCAGCAGGAACTTGATGAATTATTAATAACTACATCCACACACAGAGAGGACTGGACACACAGTCTGGGCTTCTCTCCAATCACAGTCCTCATTTCTGTACTCAGACAGGTGATCTGTTACAGAGCTGGGCTTTCACAGTTAAATCGTTTGCTACACAGCAGCTGTACTCAGAGTCCTGAGCGCCATCGCAGCTGTTGGAACATCTTCATGTTAGAAAAAGTCCGATCTGCCCAAACTCACTCTGATAGTTAAAAACTGGTGACTCCAGAATGAAGAACAGGGATGGTTTAGGTGGAGCACTGTCATGGCTGATGGTGTTTCCACTTCCACTGCATGAGAAAGTGAGAGGCTACACTCCACACTTGTTTCTCCTAAGGCCCTCACTTAGAGGAACAACCTGCCTTCCTTAAACAAGGCCAAATCCTGATACTTCACAACACTCGCCTTAAAACTTAGCTCAACCTGACTGCATAAAACCTGTACATACACAGTTCACTGTATATACACAAAACTGTCACTTTATTAGGTATACCTTTCTAGTACTGGGCTGGACCCTCAAAATCACTACTGTTGATACTCTTGTTTATCAGCTTGTGTTCTCTGACTAATCAGCTCCTTTCCCCTGTTCTTTAAAAGCACTGAGTTCTGTGGTCTTAGGTTGTCGTGCATCTCTTCTTCCTCCCCCGTCTTTCTAATTCTCATCATTAAACTCTATGAATGTGCATCTTTATAATGACAGACTCACAAATCTGTGTGTGAGTGTGTAACAGAGATTAATATCACAATGTAACTGCGACATGAAAAAAACACAGAGAGAGAGAAAGTAACGGACCTCACACAGACTGCTGTTATCCTGTGTGTCATCTTGTTCTATTAAAGAGCTGCTTCTCTCCTTATCAGCTCCAACCTACACACACACACACGCGAACACACGCACACGCACGCACACACACTGCTATCAGTAGCAAACAGATGAAAGCGCTTTCAGTCCTTCAGCTGAATTCAATTTAAAAACACAGTTAGTGAAAAAGATATTGATCGGTTTCACAATAAAAGCCCTTTGACCCTTGGTTTTTCTGATTCACAGTAAAATAGATATGGATGTGTTTGACACTACCTGTGTGTGTGTGTGTGTTTTCAGATGGACAATGCTCAGTAGATATTGGTGGTGTTTGCATATTTTTAATCACTATTTGTGACTTTGCTGGCAGCAGTGCAGGAGAAGATGTTCTGGCTTTGGGGCTGAGAGGTTGGCAGTTTTTATTCTGCCTCAATTTTTTCTTTTTGTATTTATAACTCTTCCTGGCAAAGTCCTGTTTGATTCATGCTAAAGCCTTCGCTGCCAGTACTATGATAGCAGAGAGTCTAGTTTAATTCCAGTAAAGTCTGGTTTAATCCCAGAGGAATGTCATTTAATCCCATTACTGTTTGTGCTTCTAACAAGTTTATTTGCTTTACAGAGCAAACTTTGGGCACTCGTGTGCAGCAGCAGGAACAATGCTGAGCTTTCAGCAGTTATGTGACTTGTTTTTAAACTAATGCCTGTAAATAAAATGTTAATTTCAGTTTAAACAAAAGACACAGGTACTTATTCTGATTTCTGTTGTCACAGTGAGTAACAGAATTATTGGGACAACTTCATCAAGAATACCAAAGTAAATAAAATCCTCAACTATCCTGAATAGCAGTATTACATTGTGATAGGTTAACAACAAAAACGAAACAACAAATAAAATATCAATTTACATCATGTTTTAAAAATTAATTCATCACTAACAGGAGGAGGAATAGGTTTAGTAGTAGCAATAATAATAAGAAGGAAAATAATATATTTATGATTATTACTATTATTAGTAACAGAATATTTTGCATTAAATTGCTATTTATTCATTTTAATTCAACATAAAAAATTTTTTAAAATGTAAATTATTTTCTTTTACCAACTTTGGTTGTCACTACATTCACTTTAAAAATCAAAAGTATCCAGTTTGAGGAGTATTTCAAAAATATCCCGTGTCTGGTACTATTCCAGATGTGTTTTTTTTTTTAAAGCTAAATTTTACAAAAAAGATCAACATCTGAATTCTTTTTGTCCATATTACAGTACTTTCCAAGCCCGGTGGATCTCAGCCCAAAGCCCACTCTTTCCCACTGGTAAAGTTTTAAAACAGCCGAAAAAACCTGTAGCTTCAATTGTTTCCAAAATCATGCAGGTGACCCTAGTTTTTAGAAAATGTTACCTAGGAAACAAGGGACGTGTTAAGTACTATTTTTTGGCAGTGTAAGCATTCATATATTGTTTCTAGCGAGCAGCAGTTGGTGAAAATGAAGCACAAAATAAAGAGAATGTGGTAAGAGTTAATTGAAAGTCTTGTGAAGCACTAATGTAAAGTGCTAATTGGTGGAAAACCTTTTCTGCTGCTTGAAGTTTTAGGAACAACTGTCAATTCCTGCAAACACCAATTATATTCAATCACGCTACATATATTTACAGGAGAGGATAGGCGACAGAGTGAATCTATCTCAACAGTAGAGTAACAAAATTAATACATTTATCAGTTTATTGCATTGATATGCTGAATAAATATAGCTTTTAACATTAAACAAACACAGTAATTGATTGCCTTGGGAAATAAGCCGTGATAGCTCACATAACATCTGCTTATATTGTCATGGAGATGGCTGTGTGCCCTGCGCAGCCCCAGCCAGTGTACCTTGAGCTGCCGGAGCCTGCTGAACAGCCCCGGCATCCTGTGGAGCCTGTGCATGCTGCTGGGTAGTCCCAGCCTCTGGAGTGTCAGCATCAGTGGTGACTGCGAATCCTGAGCAACCTGTGTAGCTCAAGTATCCTGAGCCAGAGCTACAGCAGCCCTAGTGTCCAGATTCTGTAGGTCCCAAGCCACAGCGACCCTATCCCAAATGTCCTGAGAATCCTGTGTCTCCAAAGAATCCAGAGATAAGGCTGCCAGAGTCCCAGTCAATGATCTCAATTGGCCCTGATGAGCAGCCTCCATTTGTGTCTGAGTCCAAGGGTCAGTCCCCAGAAGGCTTCCTTTATTACCGGCCTCTAGCCAAGCCACCACAGTTGTCCTTTTACCTCCATGGTGTCGGCCTCCTTTGAGACTCCATTACTTCTGCTGGCTTCCTGAGGGATCCCGTCTCCTATGCCATGAGAACCCAGAAGGTCTCCGCCATCAACCACCTGAGGTGTTCCGTCACCCTCACCAACCCCAGTCTTCTGCCAAGCTGCTGGAGGGTCTCTGCCGCTGGCCTCCTAGTCGATCGGTGCTTCGTTTCCTACACTCAGCTGGCCCCCAGAGCTTCTCCATCTCCACCACAGAGGTACCCCTGAGTTACTTTGTCTTTGCTGCTGGTCTCCCGTCAGGCCTCCGGAATTGCTTTGTCTCTGACGCTGGCCACCCGGGCGGCTTCCAGAGCTTTTTGGTACCCTCCGTCTACCCTCTTCGGCCTGGCCCACCCACCTGGACTGTCTTCTCTTTTTGTTTCGACTCCTCTTTCATCCCTTTATATGTCACACAGTGCTCCCTATGTCTTCTTTGGATGTGTTCTTGTCTCTCGTCTTTTGCATTCAGTTCTACTTTCCTTGTCTTGTCTAGCCCCAGCTGTGCTCCCACCTGTTTCCTCTCCCCTCATTATCACATGTGTATATATTATCTGAGTCTTCCTTTGTTCTTTGTCATGTCATTCCTCATTCCCAACCCTCTGTTCTGCCTAACTTCTGTGTTCCACTCATGTTCCTAGCTTGTATTCCTGATTCCTGCCCAAACTCTGTCTATTCAGTTTTTGGGAAAGACTTCAGCATTAAAGCTGCCTGTAACCCGAGTCCTGCATTCTGGGTCCACAACCTGCCTGTTTCACAGCACTTTATGACATATATCTTGTTGAATTCAGTTGGCTAAGTCTACAAAGGGCAGCAGCACAGATCAGCTGATCACAGTCTGTGCCCAAAGAAAAATTTAGTGAAGCTCAGGAAATTAATTATTCTGACTCATTTCTAATTGATTCAGCCATACGTGAACAATGAATCATTTTTAGCCATTTCATTTGATTTAAGTCTGTGTGGTCATTTTGTGTGTCTTTGCAGACATTATGTCTGTTTGCAAGGGCTTCATACCATCCAACTAACCTGACTCTTTGCAGTTGCCTTGCATCTGCTTGTGAGCCTGCTGTGTTATTGTCTGTTTGCAAATGTTTTGCAATGATTTGTGTATCTTATGCACCTTTCTCGTTAAACCCAACTGTTTCTGGTCATTTTGGCCTTTTGCGGTTGTTTTGGATCTGATCGTAACCTTTTCCTCCTTTTTTTTGGGCTTGATTTGCAACTCTTTGTAGTTGCTTTCAGTCTTTCTCTGTAGTTTTTTCTCAGTCTTTATGGTCACAATTGCTTTGCAAATCTTGCCTTCTTGTGTTTCTGAGGCTATGTCTGCATTAATATAGAGTCATTCACACTATGGAGATGCAAGAGCCTCAATGGGAAATTCTACAGAAGAAAAGCAATGGCCAAACACTAGTCAAGAGGTCTGTTTGATCAACAATAAGGTGCAACACGGCTGTGAGAAAGCAGTCTGTGGTGTGTCTCCCTTTTTTCTAGTCTTTTGGTATCTCTGCAGTATTTTTGTGTTGATTTGCTTCATTCATTAGCCTGTTTCTGCTTGTTTCAACCTCTTTAATTTCTGTGTAATAATTTGAGTCTTCAGGTTGAAATTTTGTGCTTTTTTTTTTTTTAAAACAATAATCTTTTTTGCTTAATTCCCTTCCAGAAAGAAATGTTAATTGTTGCTTTTAACGGAGGTTCTGAACCCCTTTAGTGTCTGAGCCTGTCCCCCGTGGATCTGTTCAGTTATCCTGTTATCCCATTAAAGGGGTGCCCTGTGGGGAGTTCTTCCCTCATGAAAGTGGATGGTCCAAGCCCAGAGCCCAACATAAGGTTGCACCTGTTACCCTTAAGGCAAAATTGTGCTTGATAAATTGCTGGCAGTGAGTGTTAGGTAATGCTGCAGTTCTAAAAGCCCCACAGGCTGCTGCTCAGAACAGTTTTTACAGCAGAGTTTGAGTGGAGCTCGACAGACAGTTGAGTTCAACAGCGGGAGGTGACGAACTCCAGTTTCCCATTTCTATTTCCAAATTCATCTGGAGGAGGAAAACCACGAGAACAGTGTGTCCGCTGGTCTGTTTATCATTTTGTGCCTTTTCTTCTTTCAGATTTATTCTTCCAGTGAACCGACTGGAGTTGTGCTGTTCCGAGTGTGCATGCACTGATAACAGTGCTCGTCTGATAATCAGCCACAATTACATCTCAGCAGAAGGAGACAGAGAGGAAGTGGGTGGTAGGAGGAGAGAACTATTGATATGGTAATATCAGTGCTGCGCACACGCATGCATGCTGAGGCCTATTGCGGGGTGACAGCAGGAGAATAGCAGGTTTCATTTTCTCTCACAAACCTTTTATTACAATGAGATACTGAAACCGCTCATTAGTGACAGAGACAGGAGAGAGGTGTTGCTTTCAAGTGAATTCGCGCAGAATGAAATGCAGCGAAGGTGGCAGAGCCTGACTGTTTAGAATTATTTGACACATTTAGTGCCTTTTCACACTAAATCAGTTTTGCAACGAGTGCACTTTGAGACACTGAGATTGATTTCATGTATGTTTGATGCTCCTGTCTCACAGGAGCTCTTCAACAAAATGAGGAAATCTTTTGAAACAAATGGTCTAAACATAACTGTTCTCGAGTATCTAAAATAACGCACTGCACATTAGTATTAAAAAGAGGCTAGCAGCTGTGTTTGGGTATTTTGGCTACTATTTTTGGCTACTAATAGTAGCTACTAATAGTAGCCAAAAGGCCAAGAAATACTGAGATGGTGTCCTTTAGTGTCAGTGCCTTGATGCACTGGCTGTGGCAACACTGGATGCTGACAGCTATTGATCCCGTTTTATGGAGCAACAAAGGCAGCAAAGGATGCAGGAGGGGTGAGTGAAGTTTCTCAGCCAGGAGACCACAGTTAAGCTGCTGTTATTTCTGGTTCCCGGACCTGATCTTTCATCTGTTTGGTCTCACAAACCTTCAAATAGCTTTAAAAAAAAGATGAAAAAGTCCACATTTGGAGGGTGGAGGGTTTAGTGGTGGAGTGAGTCATCTTGCTGCTCACATCAGAGCGGATCCATTTTATTCAAAGGTGATGCCAAAGAGTCCCAAACATGTCAGGAGAGGACTACATGATAAAGTGCACAAGAGAAGATGCAGAAGGAAGAAGAACAAAGGGCCTGTTTAGGTTGCACAGGTAGGCCAGCTGCTTCAGGATGGCGTATCCATGCATGCTGTTGCAAGAAGGTCTGCTGTGTCTCCCAGACCAGCCTCAAGATTGTGCAGGAGATACCAGAAGATAGGCTGTTACTCAGGAAGAGCTGGACAAGGACATCAACCGAACGGCAGGAGCACAAATGACTGGTATCTGCTCCTTTGCATGAGGCGGAACCTCCAGTGGACTATTTGTACATGTTTCTGACCAAACTGAAAAGTGAATTTGCAGAGGTGAAAACAAAATAACAACTGCAAAAACAACAAAGTGGCAGCCAGGATGGGCATTAATCTGAAATACAATTAAAAACAATATTAAGAAACCTGCGCAAACTTTGCTGTCAAACATCACTGAGCAGTCGTGGCATTCATAGACTTCCATACTGCCTGACTCACACAGCGAAGTTAGTTTCATACAGCAACTTTCTCTAAACTGTAGTCACCATTCAGCAAATGAACACACACTCACAGCCACAGCCACACGCATACACACAGACACACATACACACACACGCACACACATGCACGCACACACACAGTGTGGTGATGTCAGATTAATAGTGCCATGGTGCATTCAGGGCCCTAAGCTGCAGATAGACCCTCAATCATCCATCAACCCTGACTGCTGATATAATTACTACACACATGCACATACACTTGCAGAGAATGTCATTTCCCCGTGTTTTCTCCACTTGTCTTGAGGAAACAACCAATTTCCTCTGAA
>JASGAU010350160.1:18027-30343 GCA_030220045.1 Australoheros facetus | reverse complement strand
TGTGTGTGTGTGTGTGTGTGTGTGTGTGTGTGTGTGTGTGTGTGTGTGTGTGTGTGTGTGTGTGTGTGTGTGTGTGTGTGTGTGTGTGTGTGTCCATGTGGTATCTCCAGGGAAAGGATTACAGTGTGGCCAAGTGAGCAGTGTATTTGCGCACTTCATCTCCAAGACCAAGAGTCTTTAAACAAAGAGGGGCAGATAGATAGAGAAGGAAGGAGAGGTGGAAGGGGGAGGGGCAAGGAACGGCAGAAAGAGCTGTTTCCCTTTCTTCATTTACATTGTCTTGTTTTAATCCTATGTCACTTTAGATTAATTATAATCCACGTTACATTTTCCATGCAAATGTCCTCTGTGTGGATTACTTCCAGATAGCTTTATCCTGTTTGTGTAGATGGCACATGTCGCCACCATGGCTCAGGGGCCCACTTCTTATAAATAATCAACTAAACAAAGGCCCCAGCATAGAAATGAGCCTGTCAGGCAGCCTAAGGAAATTACAGATCTCTACCTGCTTCAAATTAGCAAAGAAATTACTCATTGTTCCTCCAGTCAGATGTTATGTATTATTTCGTGTGCAATTTTGAATTGTGAAGATATGGGTGGAAAAACAAACCAACAAACCAACAAAAAAAAAAAATGCATTCACATGCAAACAAGATCTCATGTTAAATAATTCTATATTAGCTTGTTTGTATTCAGAATATTTCAGGGGTCTTTTTTTTTTTAATGTGCATGCATCTTGCAAATTTCCCCAACTTGAGAGGATAGCTGTGCTCCTTTTCTGTCTCTCTCTAATATGAGATTAAAATATATTAAAGATATTAGCATGTTTAATTACAAGCCTGCGGCAGTTCCTTTGTGCATGTGTACTATGTGTGTTTTCTGTGTAATGACAGCTTGTTGAATGTCTCAGACAATTTGTCAAATGTGACAAGGCCACGCTCATATTTATCTCTCATTAGAACACAAGCTGGAGATGGAAGAGAAGGGAAGGCTAGTCATTAAAAACACACAAACTACAAGACAGCTGCTGTTTAATGGCCTTTCTTTCTTTTATTCTTTCTCTATCTGACTGTGTCTCTGCCTCTCACCATTTCAATCTTTTTTTTTCCAGCCTCTCTCTGTGTACTTCCCTCCGGCAAGATCTGGGCCTGCTGAGTGCTTCAGTGGGAGTTTGGGGTTCAGAGTGTGTTGCTGTAATGTTATCAGGTGACCGGGGGTCAGCCTAATGTGTAACCTCAGAGCAGTAGGCCAGTAAATCATGCTGGCCAGCCCTCCCTGGCCCGCTTTGGCCAGCTCTCCTTCCTAGATTTACTGCTCCGTAACCTTAGCCAGTCTGCCAGGGCTCAAGACAGCTAAATTGAATACTAAATCCAAGCCACCCAGCCCACACTCTCACACCACCACCCCGCACTCTGCTCTGTGTTTGCGGGCTTTTTGTATTTCGATTAAATGAAATGACAAGCGTGGGATCATCAGTGGAACTGATGCAGCTTGTTAAAGAAAGGGAAAGTGGTTACAACAGGTGTACTTCATTGTTGACTTCATCCAGATGACGAAGCTGACTCTACATGTAGTCAGAGTTGGAGAGATATAATGATCCATTTGTGTTTGTGTGAAAATCTCATTTGGTTGGTCCGGTTTGTACAAAATGTCTTACCCTTTCTGAAACAAAAGGGCAGATTCTAAAATGGATCCACATGGAAAGCATGAGCTATGATGATATTGTTAGTCGCCCTGCCTTTCGAGGAACAGCTTGGGACAAAAATACCCCGAGACTGTGGGCTTCTCTGTCCCTCGCTTTCATTTTTTTCCTGTTCTTTGCTCTCTGCGTTGTTCTGCCGTTTACTCCATTGCTCTGTGCCTCTCTCCACTGGAGCGTCCACTTGCGTGTATAGAAGTGTATGTGTGCGTATGCGGCTACCTAAACATCCCTGACAGTTGCAAATAAAGATGGGTGGTGTGTGTACCACTCTCTCCCCCTGCAATGCAAAAGGGGGTTGAGTGTCATAAATCACCTTTTGATTTATCTAATCAACTCAGGTCCTGCTCCATGCAGACATTTGTCATTGGTGGAGGGGGGGTTAGGGGGTTGAAGGGGCAATTTCAGGTTTATTCTACCCCTCCTTTTCAGAAGGCTGCAGCTGCTGGAACCCACATGTGGAAGAGGGGATGGAGGAAAGCCGGGAAGGGAGGGGAAAGTACAAGGGGGAGGAAAAGGAAAAAGGACAGTCATTAAGTATGGTGTGCAGACTCAGAGACAAAAGAAAATGAGAGGACAGTCTTCTGGCTCTCCCTTGTTCTCAATCATGTGCTCTCCCATCATTTCTCTTGATTTACTTAAGCTATCTGTGCACAATTCAGGGCAAGACTATGTGGCTTGTTAAGAACAAGGTTTTAGAGATATTTAGATTTTCTCTCATGGCTTTCTGGGTAGTTTTTGGATGGTGCTAGCCATTGTATTTATTTGTCCTACTGGTAATTATACTCTTGGAAGACACTCTACAATTTTTAATGCAATTCTATGCCTCAAAATAGGTTTATTTTTCACTGGCAGAGCTCGCTATTGAAAGCTCCTAAGTGGCCATAGAAAGAACTGCTCTCTTATTCAGGGTTAACCAACTGTTTTTCCTTCATATGAGTTTAAGCATGAGCACAAGTGTTGATTAAAGCACCGGGTCAAAGACGAATCCGAAGCAGAAGGACAGATCTTCATGTTGTACGTGCACATGGACTCACACGCACGCACACACACGCAAACATACATTTACATTCAACATGACAGTAATCAATGGTGATGTGTGCCCCCCCCCCACACCACCCCCGCACCCTCCACATTGTAAATGTGTTTGCAGGCTCTTGTCCGACAATCGCCTCATCTCCTCTCTCAGGGATGTAATTTAGTTGCAAATTGACTGGAAGACAGAGGCAAAAATTGAAAGTTGAAATTAGAAATGGTTATAATAAATATAGGAGGAGGGGCACAGACTTCAGAAAGGTCAGGTGATATGACGGGTGCGTCCAGCCTGGACCAATCTGACCAATGGAGTGTCAGAGGCCTGATATGAAACACAAAATACACACATATTTGCACATAGACACACACACACACACACACTAGCCCTGCAGGGGCCATCACAAGCAGTGGAAGACGAGATTACCTCGCTCTTCTGAGCTGCAGAGCAATTCTCGGATGTTCTTGGAAATTCACATTGTGCCCTTGTGTTTTTTTTCTTCCCTCTCCCTTTCTCTTTTTCTTCCTTTCTTCCCTCCCTCTTTCTCTCATGTCACTTTCCTTGACAGGCCAATATTTCAGGCTCCAGATATAGGGGATTACAAATAAAATAAGTGGAACGCCTACTTAATGCAACAGAATTAAAATGCATGAACGGGCCGGAGGAATTGATATGCACCCAATACAAACACGAGCCACAGAATAATATGAAATACAAAATGTTTTTTTTCTGCCCCCTCTCCATGTATCAGTGCTTTGATTTCCCTTTTTTTCCATTTGTGCATCTAGCGTGAAGCGTTGATTCGCAAGAGTGAGGCTCACATATTGCCTTGAGTGACCAGACGAGGGAGGGGAAGCGGGAGGAGGGGGTTGGGTGGGGGATGATAGCTTAGGGAGAGGAGGAAGGGAGCAAGGAAAAGGGAGGGAAGGAGGGAGGGAGGGAGAGTTGCTGTTGCTGTGTCTTTGTGTTGTGCAGAGTGGGTAAATTGCAGTGGCAGAGTATAGCAGGGCCTGCGCGGCCTGTATCTTAGGATGAGGCTAATGAAAGATTTATCAGTGGCTGCAGCATTTACTAAATACAACCAGAGGCTGATCTCTCCGCACTGAGCCCTGCTGTTAACATCACACACGCTTACACGCACACATACAAGCAGACGCACACAAGTAGTACTGGTACTGTACCACCAGCCGTGACAAAGCCCTGAAAATTTAGCATCTTATACGGACACAGGAGTTGTTGAGGCAGCTGGGGAAATGTATATGAACTAATGAAGTGTATAATATTACCATAACATTTAATGTATGTCGTGCTGTGATAATGAGCCTGCCCGAGTTTTTCCTATTTTACATGTCCTCAGGGCAGAAGCACGTCAGCATATGTGAATGTGAATAATACTGTTCATGCTTGTGTCCATGCTAATGTTGTCTTGGTGTCAAATTCTCTTTTTTTAAACCATCACCTATGTCCCGCAGCATATTCATTTGGCACATATGTTGATGTTATTCAGTTATTTATAAATCAATAATTATTTAATTAGTATTTATCATCTCATAGAGATACAAAACCATTTTCCACTTACAAACTGTGCACCTTCTGAATGGGCCAGTTGATCGTGGGACAGCTCATTGTTACAAAAGATAACAAACATGGCAAACCGTGCAGTGATGTTATATTCGCAAATCTTCCAATGTGAGAATTTTTTTCATGATTGTATACTTGATATGTTGCAGATTAATAGACCCATTTCTCATTCAGTGTGATATATTGCGTGATATGTGTGATATCCTGGATGCTTTGCTCAATATGCCATTCTTCCACTATAGTCCAAAAACCTTGGAGAAAAAGGAAAAAAGTTTGCCATTATTATTGTTAGATGCAGCTTCTTTTTTGCATTTCTGTAAAAAAAAAAAAAGATATATCATAAATATATGGGATATTAGAAAATACAAATGCAGACATTTAAGCTGCAAATATAAATACTGAATAATTAATTGATGAAAGCCGTTCACTTTTAACCATTCACATTCTCTGTCCCCTCTCCTCTCTGTCTTGCCTGCCAGGAGTGAACGCCATATCTAAAGAGGTTGCCGGACCGAATGCTATGGTTAAGCATTCTCTCCTTCCAGATCGGCAGATGGAAAGCCCGCCTAAAAGGCCAAAGTCTGCTGAGGGGAAAACCTCAGCCAATGACCAGGTTTGTAAAGTTTTAAAAGGAAACTCCCAGTTTGTGTTAGAAAATCTTGAAAATGTCTTTTGTGTTGTATTTACCTGCTCCTCATACAGTTCTGCAGACCTGTATACTGTTTTCACCTTGCTAAAGAAAATCCATCTAGGTTATGGAGTTTTGTAATGTATCTATTTAGAATGGCTATTTAAATTCCACATACTACTTTGAATTTGTCATTGGATCTCCAGAAAGCTAATAGCCACTGAGGCAGGTTTGTCTTCATAAGCGATAATGAAATCTAACCTTCACTGTCACTGTGGGATGAGCTAATGGGAAGATGCTTAACTATAAGAAGAAAAAATGCTAAGCCAAGCATTTAGCAATTCCTGGCGCCAGCTTTCATTCAAAGGGTTAAATGCATCCCACCATTCCCCCTCTGACATAGCGTTTTAGCATCAAACACAATAGGCCGGCCTTTGTGTCCTTAAGTGGAATACCTGCGCTAGCCTTAAGGATTCCTTGCCTGCTTCTTTTCCCCCTTTTTGCATCTCTTTAAATTATATGTGTTTTTAAATTAGATTATGAAGTATTAGCTCGTCTGGTTCTGGTAGGAAGGAGGACTTAGTCATTTCAGAAATGGATTCTATTAAGACAGGTGGTAGGGAGGCAGCTATGCTCAGAGTACTTGCTGTAATGAGGGCAAGGCGTAGCCTAGGAAAGTACACACCTTTGTCATCTGCAATCTCCTGATTAGAAATTCTGGCCAATCTTGTTTTCAACTAATAAAATGGCATGACATGAGAGATTTAAATGAATTACATGGTTGGAAACATGGAAACATGGTTGATTTATGTTTTCTAGGTTCAGGTGGGCATGGGAACTGGTGGGGCGACCGTGAAGAGTACTAAAAAATTCTTTTTGATTTTTCTTTGTTTTTAAAAAAAGTAATCTCTGACCAGTGAGGCAGGTTTAATGGCTGTGCAGTGCAAGAATGATACCCACTAAAGTACATCAAGCACAATAAGTAATTTCTGCTCTTCAATTAATATCTGTGTTGCACCCGATGTTCCTTTCCTTTAAAATGATTTCATTATTTTTCTGCTTAGTTATTGTACTGTCTTGTGTTTTTTTTTTTAGGTTCAGCAGTGTCCGTATTGCAACTACAGCAGTAAAGATGCCAACCGTATGCAGCTACACGTTATGTCCCAGCATTCCATGCAGCCAGTGATCCGCTGTCCACTGTGCCAGGATGTCCTAAGCAACAAAATCCACCTGCAGCTGCATCTCACTCACCTTCACAGCGTGGCACCTGATTGTGTGGAAAAGCTGATTCTGACTGTATGTAGAAGTAATGACTAGAAATGAGATTTGTGTGTGTGTGCATGCACGTGCGTGTGTGTCCAAATTACACATTCAAAACAAAGGAATTGTGATGTTACTAGTTATTCAGCTAAAGGAACATTTGTGTAGGAATCTCCAGTCTTCCTGTATAATACAACAAAGTACCAAAAAAACACTTTCCATGTTTTTATTGTTCTCTCTTGCAATGTTACTATAATCTTGATTGTTGTTATTGTCCACTGAGAGAAGCAAATTCTTTATTTAAAATAAGCCTTGATTTAAATACTAAAAACAAGTTGACACATTTCACACACTTAGTGTATTATATTTTAAATTGGTATAATAATAATAGTACTTGGTCTTTGTAGGTTGTTGGACCTGACACAGCAACACCAAATAATATAATGCATCCCCAAACTGAACAAGAGAGAAGTCTGTCCTTAATGGATTCCTCTACCTCTCTCACAGATGGGTCAGGAAAGTCTCAAGGTGAGCAGAATATGTAACTTAAACTCTTTTCTTTCTGTCATTAACTTGTTGTTTGAAGTGCTGGTAAAACTTCACGGATTTATTTGAGTGTGTAATTTTCTATGTATTTGTCAGAAAAACACAGAATGACAAGAACCTTACATTTTATTTTGTACATGTAGGAAACATTTCAAAGGATGAGCTGACCAGTCAAGACAAGAATGATTTAGACCTGCAGCGTGAGGAACTCAAGCCCCCAAAGGAGGCCTCAGAGGCCCCTGACTGGAAGAGAGCCAGTGGATTAGGACATGATAGAAAATCCCCTGATAATCTACAGGAGCATCTCAGTGAGCTCCAAAGACTTCAGCAACAGCAACAGCAACTCTCAGTATCAGACCGTCATGTCTACAAATATCGTTGCAACCACTGCAGTTTAGCCTTCAAGACAATGCAGAAGCTTCAGATACATTCTCAGTATCATGCCATCAGAGCAGCCACTATGTGCAGCCTTTGCCAGCGCAGCTTCAGGACATTCCTGGCCCTCAGGAAGCATTTGGAAAACGGACACCCTGAACTTAGTGAGGCTGAGGTGCAGCAACTCATAGGAAATCTGCCACTGAATGGAGATATCACTGAGAGTGAGGCCAGGGCCTTAGAGGAAGCTCAGGCCTTTGACCATGACTTGGACAAAGATGATGAAATGGACCAGGAAGAAAAGCCCAGTCCCACAGGAAGTGACAGTAGTTCCCTGCTAGATGACATGGGAGCAGAACCAAAACGGACCCTACCATTTAGAAAAGGGCCCAACTTCACAATGGAAAAATTTCTGGACCCTTCTCGACCTTACAAGTGCACAGTATGTAAGGAGTCCTTCACCCAGAAGAACATCCTGTTAGTACACTATAATTCAGTTTCCCACCTACATAAATTGAAAAAGGTCCTTCAAGAAGCATCAAGCCCAGTTCCCCAAGAGACGAGCAACAGCATTGACAACAAACCATTTAAATGCAATATTTGCAATGTCGCCTACAGCCAAAGCTCAACACTTGAAATTCACATGAGGTCAGTTCTCCATCAGACCAAAGCAAGAACAGCCAAAAATGACATGAGCAGCAGCAGCAGCAGTAGTATCTCTGGCACTAGTGGTCCAGTATCTTCAAAAAGTCCAGGCCCAAGCACACAGGGGAACGCAAGCAATTTAGATGCTGCAAGAAGTGGTACACCCTCTTCTAATAAGGAAAACACTGTTGAACCCAAAGAACCTAACAGCAGTAACAACTCAAAACAAGCAGCAACTACTGACCATGTTTCAGCACAGGCAAGCAGCCAACAATCAGCACAGTCCTCAGCCCAACTGCAACTGCAGCTTCAACATGAACTCCAGCAACAGGCTGCCTTTTTCCAGCCTCAGTTCCTTAATCCAGCTTTTCTCCCCCATTTTCCAATGACCCCAGAAGCACTGCTGCAGTTTCAACAGCCGCAGTTCCTCTTCCCTTTCTACATACCAGGGGCAGAATTCAGCCTCAGCCCAGAACTTGCTCTGCACTCGGCAGCAGCTTTTGGAATGCCTGGCCTTACTGGATCATTTCTAGAAGACCTGAAGCAGCAAATGCAACAGCAGCACCAATTGCAGCAGGCTCAGGCCCAGCAACAGGTTCAACAGCAACAGCAGCAGCAGGCTTCTCAGTCACAGTCACAAATTCTGCAACAGAAAAACCAGCAACTGCAGAACCAGAAATCAAAATTGGAGTCTAGCACAGTGTCAGCTTCAGAAATTCAAATGTCCAGAGAAGCAGAGGACCACCTGGAAAAACAAGAAAACCGAGCAAAGATGGAAAATGGAGGTGATGCATTAAGTGATGTAGGAAAAGACAACAAAGACTCCAAAAAGTCAAAGTTTCCAGAGCCACTGATTCCCCCTCCTCGTATTGTGTCAGGAGCAAGGGGTAATGCAGCAAAAGCACTATTAGAGAACTTTGGATTTGAGTTGGTGATCCAGTACAATGAAAACAGGCAAAAAAACCAAAGGAAAAGCAAAGATGGAATTGAACAAGTAGAAATGAATACTGACAAGCTTGAGTGTGGGATGTGTGGAAAGCTCTTCTCTAACATGCTTATTCTCAAAAGCCACCAAGAACATGTGCATAGTCACTTTTTCCCATATGTGGAACTTGAAAAGTTTGCCCAGCAATACAGAGAGGCATATGACAAACTTTATCCAATAAACCCTGCTTCACCAGAGACACCGCCGCCACCACCACCACCACCTCCGCCTCCTCCTCCACCCCCTCCTGCTCCAACCCCAGTGACAGCTCCTCAGCCTCCTGCAATGACAGTGGCCAAGCCTCAAACCCCAGTACCGTCACCAGTTCCTGTTTCCCATCAGACTGCACACCAACCCTCTCACCAGGCACAACCACCCCAGCCACCACCCCCACCTCCACCACCTACCGCACCCCCTGCACCACCCCAAGTGCAGCTTCCTGTTCCCTTGGATCTGCCCCTTTTCCCACCTCTAATGATGCAGTCTGTACAACACCCAGGGCTACCCCCTCAGCTGGCCCTCCAGCTTCCCACTATGGATTCTCTGTCCACAGACCTTACACAGCTCTGCCAGCAACAGTTGGGTCTTGATCCAAACTTCCTCCGTCACTCTCAGTTTAAGAGACCACGCACCCGCATCACTGATGAGCAGCTCAAAATTCTCCGTGCGAACTTTGATATTAACAATTCTCCTAATGAAGAACAAATTCAGGAGATGTCAGAGAAGTCTGGCCTGCCCCAAAAAGTTATAAAGCACTGGTTCCGTAATACCCTTTTCAAAGAAAGGCAGCGGAGTAAAGACTCTCCCTACAATTTCAGTATTCCTCCCATTACTACACTGGAAGACATTCGATTGGAACCCCAACTTAGTGCACAGGAATACCACAGAGCAGACTCAATGATGAACAAGAGGTCCTCCAGAACCAGATTTACTGATTACCAGTTAAGGGTACTTCAAGATTTCTTTGACACAAATGCCTATCCAAAAGATGATGAGATTGAACAGCTCTCCACTGTGCTCAACCTACCAACACGAGTCATAGTGGTGTGGTTCCAGAATGCCCGCCAGAAGGCTCGAAAGAGCTACGAGAACCAGGCAGACTGTAAAGACAATGAGAAAAAAGAGCTTACCAATGAGCGATACATCAGAACGAGCAACATGCAGTACCAGTGTAAGAAGTGCAACATTGTGTTCCCACGCATCTTTGATCTTATCACTCACCAGAAAAAGCTGTGTTATAAGGATGAAGATGAGGAAGGTATGGACGACAGCCAGTGTGAGGAATATACAGATTCTTATGAACAAGGTCAATTTAAGACTATCCAGGTACCTTTAGAGTTACCAAAGCAGTCCCAAACAGGAACTCCCAGTAGCTCTGGCTCAAGCTCCCCCGTGATGTCCTCTCCTCGTACTACCATGGGGAAAACTTCCCCCAAGCCAGACATGGCCCCTGAAATGGAACTTAAACAAACCGAGACCGCCCCTTCACCAGTGATAAAGTCACTACCAGAACCAAGACCATCTAAGGCATGCACACCACAGCCACCGCCACAAAAAGCCCCCCAGGCACAAATGTCAAGACCACATTCCCAGCCTCAGGCAGCTGCAGTACCCTCGAGTCCACTCTCCCTGGCACTGTCTTCACTTACAAATAGTCTCCCCCACCAGTTGCTCCAGTACCAGTGTGATCAGTGTAAGATTGCATTCCCCACTGTAGAGTTATGGCAGGAGCACCAACACATGCATTTCTTGGCTGCTCAGAACCAATTTCTTCATTCACAATTCCTTGAAAGACCCATCGATATGCCCTATATGATATTTGACCCCAACAACCCCCTAATGGCTAGCCAGCTGTTATCTGGAGGTCTCTCCCAAATCCCCTCTCAGAGTAGCTCTGGCATGGCTTCTGCTACAGGCTCTGGGGCAATGAAGAGAAAACTGGATGACAAAGAAGAAAGTGCCAATGACAAAGATGGTGGAAACAGTAGTGAAGAGCAACACAGAGATAAACGTTTAAGAACCACCATCACACCAGAGCAACTGGAGATTCTTTATGACAAATACCTACTTGATTCTAATCCAACAAGGAAGATGTTGGACCATATTGCACGGGAAGTTGGCCTGAAAAAGAGAGTTGTGCAAGTTTGGTTCCAAAACACTCGTGCTAGAGAGAGAAAAGGGCAGTTTAGGGCTATAGGGCCCTCCCAGTCTCACAAGAAATGTCCCTTTTGCAGAGCTCTGTTTAAAGCTAAATCTGCTCTAGATAGCCACATACGATCCAGACACTGGCATGAGGCTAAGCAGGCAGGCTTTAGCTTGCCACCAAGTCCAATGATGAATCAAGACAACGAAAGAGGTGAAAGCCCCAATAAATATAATTTCTTTGACTACCCACAGCTGCCTACCAAGACTGAGCCGAATGAGTATGAGCTGCCTGCTGCATCCTCAACTCCAGTCAAACCATCTGAGGCGCAAGTAAAAAACTTCTTAAGCCCTTCATCCTTAAAAGCTGAAAACTGTGATGAAACTGAAGGGCCTAATATTAATTCAGCAGAGGTTTCATCTTATGATCTAAATAAGATGGACTTTGATGAGACGTCGTCAATTAACACAGCCATTAGCGATGCTACAACCGGAGATGAGTATAATAACAATGAGGTTGAAAGCCTTACTGCCAATGGAGGGGACAAGCTAAGTGACAACAAAAGTGGCCTGGTGCCAAATTCTGATGTTGGCAATGAAAGATTCCAATTCAGCATGGTGAGCCCAGCCCTCAGCTTCTCTGGAAAAGACTGTGACTCTTATTTTAGCTCCAGAGATGATGAATTGGATGAAATCAATGACCAGAGTGAATCATCAAGCCTGGCTGATCCTAGTTCCCCTAGTCCTTTTGGGGCAGGTAACCCCTTCAGCAAATCTGGGAAAGGCAGCAATGCTGGGGATAGGCCAGGCCACAAACGATTTAGGACTCAGATGAGTAACCTGCAACTTAAAGTACTCAAAGCCTGCTTTAGTGATTATCGCACTCCTACAATGCAAGAGTGTGAGATGCTGGGCAATGAGATTGGACTCCCTAAGCGTGTTGTCCAGGTGTGGTTCCAGAATGCACGTGCAAAGGAAAAGAAATTCAAGATTAACATCGGAAAGCCATTCATGATAAGTCAAGGCTCACCAGAGGGACCGAGGCCTGAGTGTACTTTGTGCGGTGTAAAGTACACTGCACGGATGTCTGTCCGAGACCACATCTTTTCAAAACAGCACATCACCAAAGTGCAAGAAACAATGGGAAACCAGGTGGATAGAGAAAAGGACTACCTAGCACCAACCACTGTCCGTCAGCTCATGGCCCAGCAAGAGCTGGACCGCATGAAGAAAGTCGGTGAGGGACTTGGCCTCCCGGGCCAGCAACAACAGACTTCAGTGGACAATAATAATGCACTTCATGGCCTCAGCCTACCCTCAGGCTACCCAGGGTTATCTGGCCTCCCACCAGTCCTACTTCCTGGAGTCAATGGGCCATCATCACTTCCTGTTTTCCCACCCAACACACCTGGTGAGTTAGTA
>JASGAU010350160.1:0-10629 GCA_030220045.1 Australoheros facetus | reverse complement strand
CCACCCCCCTTCCCTCTGACTTCACCCCTCGCCCTTGACGAATGTGCTCAGCTCACAGGGTGCAACTGTTCTGCTGAATGGCCCTTTCCTGTTGCTCACCCTTAAAGCACAGGCGGTTGCCGATTTAGCCCACCCCGCTTCCATATTATGGGATTGAATTGCGTTTGACCTTTGTGGGGAACAATGGCTGAAGGCCTTTCATTTTTCTGGCCTTCTCAGCGCCTAGAAGTAGGACCTCTTTACATTGTGTTTTCACTGTAGTCTGCCAGTAATTCAAGCAGGATGACAGGGTAATCTGTGCACAGTAACGTGTGTGTGCGTGCGCATGCATGTCTGTGTGTGTGCATTACTGAGGGTATACACAAGTGTATTATTGTTTTCTTTTTATAGACCAAACAAAGCATAAAGCCTTAAAGCTGAATTTTGATGTGACCATAAAGGGGCCACCCAAACTGACTACCTAACTGCACTGTCCTAGAATGAAGAGGCCCACTGAATTGAAGAGTAGTTCACAGTAGTTTAGACACAGCTTTGCTAAAGAGGCCACAGCAGTGAGCGCTCTTGCCCTGAATACACGATAAAAGGTTTACTGTAAATTCTAAATGGCGTTTTCTGAAACCCATACATCACTCATGACCATTAGGTTCCACCCTCAGTGCACAGTGCACCCTTCTAGCCACAGCTTTCCAGATGATACAGTGCAGAGGCTGCGGTGGAGGCAGATCTGGCTTTGAATAGCCTGCAGCCAATGGATTTTCTCTGGATAATACAATGTTTGGGACAGAGAGGCAGGGATTAGTCCAGACGGATACATCCACCACCCCCCACATGCCCAATCTAATTAGACTGGAATCAGTTTAAGATGAAAGCAAGCCCTAGCATCACCGCACTAAATACTGGAATTAGTATTCCCCGCATGGGAATTTAATGATGGAGACTGAAAATCCAATCACATTCAGTCGCAGTTTAGCCCCCTCATGCATTGGGCCTGGACAATGATGAAACGAAAGAACAACAACAATGATTTGTCTGTCAATAGATATTGACCAACATCACATCTAAGGCCACTTGCACATTGGCGTTGCCATGTTGTCATCATTTAATGAGGATAAACAGCTTATAATCAGATATTTAGACAGTCTGTTTCTGATGTAAACCTTTGTGACATTTTGACTCTTCGAGGGATCGTAACCAAAATGAAGAGAGAAGGAGCATGTTTTGCAATAAACCCATCAAATTTCTGTTTGTTTATTGAATAAATATGTTCATGTAACATCCGTGGAATTCAATTTCCACACATTCTGTGTCTCTGCGTTGTGTTTTGGGCCTACAAAATCAAGGAAAAGTTAACCTCTATTGTCCTCACTCGTTGGTTCTTTTTTTTTTTTTACGTGGAAGACTGCATTTGCACATCAAATCCTTTAACAGGAATTTGCGAAGTTCGCTATTAATCAGCTCTTTAAATCAAAGCCCTGATTGCTGCGTAGGAATTGAAACTATCAAATTATTATCAGGCAGGCAGCACCAGTTCTTCCTTTGAGTTCTTATTATGTTGCACACTTTGAGGCCAGACTTGCTTATAAAATAGAGCATATTTTGCAGCATATATATGAAACATTCTCATAGTCTCTTGACTTTATCTTGCCCTTATTATTAGTATTTCCCTACCTAAGTACGTGCAGTCAAGGGAACTCTATTTTAAAACCGCTAAAATGCAAGCCATATTTCAGCGTCAGGTTGGTGATTAACTGCACAGACTGGAAATAACTCCTGCACCTGGGTTCTATCCACCACACAATATCTCCTACACCTGCGATACATCCACAGAAGCATTACACCTGAGAAATCAGGAAACCATCGTCCCCTGTGCACAAATACTCAACATGAAATCTTATTATTTATTGCTAGCTGTATTTCAGGGTATGCGCCAAAACAAAACTTGTTGTTTTTCTGGTAACAGGTGTAATACAACTTTTTAGACTTATCCAAAAACTGATTCTGCAAAACTTTAGTGTGTTTCACCCACAGGGGGGGAATTCAGTGTGATTTATTTTGTAAATGAGAATATAAATACTGTTTATACAGTTGGCAGCACTGCATCAGCGGGGAGGAGGACACAGAAAGAGGCAACAAAAGGCCCAATTCTTGCAGCGATGCATTCTTTAATGTAGAAAATAAACATTAGCAGCATTTTCTCTGGATTTAGCCAGGTGTCAACAAAAGCCTCACAGAAACTAACATATGAAAAAGGCAATCTAATCTTTTTTCTCTATATCTTTCTTTTGGCCTTGTTGCCTGTAGTGTTTACTGCTGCAATACCTTATTTCTGAGGTACAAAAGGAAAGAAAGAAGGTGAGGAAAATGGTGGGGGCAGGAGTACACCTGCTTTATTATTGCAATGTGGATGAAGGATACAATCACTGCTGGCATTTCTACAAAAAGCGCAGCCAACTAACACGTTTTTTAAAGTGGAAGAGAAGGAGAGGGAGGTGTGAGAGAAGAAGCGAGGGAGGCCCAAGAGAAAAATAAAGAGACGCAGACAGACAGGCCAACAGGTTGACAGAGACCGAGTGTCAGGGACAAAGACGAACAGAGAGAATGAAAGAAAGTAGGTGATATAGACAGCGAAATGAGCAAGTGATAGAAGTAAAGTGAGAGTGAGAGCAGGAGAGAAAGAAAAGGAGGGGCGACCTGAGAGAAATCAAACATGGGCTCAGTGCAACTGAGGTACGTCGGCAAACGAGCATGTTATGGCAGCCCGCTGGGACTTCCCCAGCAGATCGTGCTGTTTCCCAATCTGTTCTGAGGAGCTGCACAGCCCCACATGGGGATGTGTGAAGGCGTCAAGATGGGATTGCTTAAGACAGATGAAACAAGGTGTTTTTTGATGCCATCTCGAGCGGACAAAAGCCTGATTTCCTGTTTTGCCTGTGACACAAAAGGTGCTGTGTAGTTTGCTGAACAGTTCAAGGCTTTTGTTGTCAGGGCTGTAAATAACTAAACACATGAGATGTGAAGTTATGGAGGGGTTGGATTCACATGCCAAAAACGGAAAAAATATGTGACACATTTTCTCTCTCTCTCTTTTTTTTTGGCACTTATAGTGCTTTAACACCTGTAACAAACAAACAAACAGTATTACAGTCCTCTCATTGCACTTAAAAATGTTTTTTTTTTTTAACATATTTTCATTCAGACTAATAATGTGAACATTGCGGGGTGGGCCCGCTTAATTCCAGACAGCCACAGTTTTCTTTACATTCACTGGCCCTCTAAAACAATACCACAGTAATGGAGATCATTGTGTCAGGCTTTGTTATATTGCTTTACATTTTAAAGGGTGCTGAGCTGCCAGGCTAAGGTTTTTACAAGGCATGCTGAGTCATCGGGGAAATAAGGGAGCAATGGAGGAGGGAATGAAGGAATTTTAGGGGGTGATGGAATATGTCTCACTTTTTGTTCACGGTCGCACACAAGTTGAAATCATAGCATGCGCGGTGGACGAGCTGGCAGTGAGGAAATAGAAGCTAAATGTGAAGTGACACTGTGCAATCCCCAGGTCATTCACAGGCCCTGCTCTTAAATCACAATGCACCACAGCTCGCAGAGACTCAGAAAGAAAATTATAAAACAACCAAATGAGAATGCCTTGTTATTTATGGAATCACCGCTGAACAGTTGAGGAGATGCGTTGACATCAAATTGGCTCAGATGCTGGCCATTATTAAGGCCCTCTTTGTATATCAACTCAGCATCCTGGCAGGAACATTTGTAACAAAAAGCTTTTTTAATGTTTAAATGAAAATTTTAATGAGATCCTGTGTTGCTTTTCCTTTCGAGTCTTTAAGAGCCCTCTAAATCATTAAAACTTGCTCTTTCTTTGATTTCAAGGTCATTTGAAGAAATAAGGCAGCCTTAAGTGGCCCTCGGACCAAAAGTGGCCTATATGCCAAAGACCGCAAATGAATGTAGCCTAATGCTTTTTAATTTGCATTCATCTTTAAAAACACAGAAGAGCTATCTCCAAGTTATAATAGGCTGAGATGGCAGTTGGAGGCCCTCTAGTCATTAGTACCAATGCAGCTCCACTAAAATGAAGGCCTTTCTCATCTCGTTTTAACTTAGACCCATTACTGCAAAGATGCATTAGCCTGTTGTCCATTTCTTGTTTGCCTGCATATGATACCTCTGACTATTTCTGTGTCGTGCCCACATATACGTGTTCACGTACGGGTTCCTTCCTGTGGGCGCAGACGCACATGCGACGCAGCTATTCAACAAACACATGCATAAAGACAAAAGAGAAACGGGGACCTTAGGAGGAGACAAAATGCATTGTTTGTTTAATCACATGTTATGAGATGACTCTCTGTAATTATGTTGTCATGCGCCCGCTTCAACACGGGAAAACTGGGCCGCCAAAGCATGCCTTGTTCCTTGCTCATAATTCCACACATCAAGCTCTCAAAGTCAAAAGCGAGGATGCTTTTTTTGTTGTTGTTTTTTTTTTTCCCCGCAGTCTTTCGTCTTTCCTTTGTGTATTATTATAACACAACTGTTTAGAAACTGAAACTGTGTCACTTTTTTTTTCCCCCCACGGCACTCATATAAAATCTATTTGACAGGCGCTATGTGTCAATTTCTAGTGCATGTGAGTGTAGAGCAACAGATGAGCGGTTTTAACATACTATATTGAACCGATGAGATGGCAAATATCAGGCTGTCCTATTAAACACATAGAGATGAGTCTTTCATATTTGCTCTTATTCCTCCATCTTTTCATTACAGTTTTGCTTCATACCTCCCTCTTTTCCCTTTTTCATTTCCTTGCCATTCTTTTTCTTCTTTATCTGCCTCTATTCTGTATATGTGNCCCCACCTCCTTTTTTTCTGTCTCTCTGCGACGTGAGGTGGTGTGTCGGAGAAAAACTGAACATCTCCAGTGAAATTGGTTTTCTGTGGAGAAACTGATGGATCACTCTGTGTTCCTGACGGGAGTATTGGGGATTGTTTATGCCATGCAGACAAATACATGTATACACACACATACGTACACATATGCAAGGGTGAGAGGACAAGGGGATTGTTTATGCTGAAGCAGAATGAATTTTTATGAGCCATAGATTGCTGTTTATGGGGAAATACACTTTTAAGCTGCAAGAGATGTAATCTAGATTGTAGCATGACCAACAATGAATTACGGTTTTGGAGGCAACAGCTGCAGCAGCCTCCCTCTCACCCTCCATTTCCTCAGCACATGCACAAACACTGGAACACACACACACACACACACACACACATTTTAGCAGGTTTAATGTTACTGCTTTTTAAAAACAAATGGCCTCGCATGTCCTGTAAATCAGACAAATTTCTATACAAACATAGATAATGAAGATTTAAACGTAAACCAGAGGGTGGTGGTGACAGGCAGCTGAGCTACAACTGTGTGCATTAAAAGCATTAAAGTATTTAAAAAAAATACACAAACAAAACAATGTAAAAAATAAATATGTTTCTCAGTGTCATGTTGTTGTCATGTAAACGTATTAAAAAAATTCACAGACCTAGAAGTTAAACAAATGCCTTATCGCCATTTTCAGCCCGAACTTATAATTTCTCTAATGCCAGCAACCTCTATTACAAGAAATGAGAAATGATTCCATTACAAACCACCTCTCCCCTCCTCCTCCTTCATTTCTGCCACAAATACGTGCATGTAGTTAGATGCACACAGCCTTTGCATGAAGGAGGAAGACCTTGCTTCAAATATAAATTTCACACCAAAGAGCACCAGATGCCTTCTTAAATCATACACATGCACAAAAGTCAGAAGGCATCCTTTATAGTGATATCTACAATGTGAGCCTTGGTAGGACAACCTCAGTTTTACTGTTTTATCCCAATTTCGTCTGCTGACCTCGTCGCAGCCCTAAAATATTTTCTGTTATGTGTTGCAGTGAATGGCTACATTGTCTGCCTTGGAAATATCAAATCTGCACAGAAAAAAAAAAAAATCCTTCCTGTCTTGTTTGTGAAGAAATGTGACTTAATGTGAGACTGCTGAGTTCACCTACGGTATCATGAATGCACAAGTTTATCATAAACCACAACGATAAAAATTAGCAGTGCTTAACATGCAGCTTCTCATGCGGTCAGCTCATATAAATGTGTGTTGGGAGGGGGGAAAAAAAAGTTCTTTATTCAGTGATCAAATTCATTCCCTGTGTCTGTTTTTTTTTTTTTACGCCCTTTGTCCTGAGTTTTTATCAGCACTCATGCAATAACTCGAGTGGAGAGATGGAGCAAATGTATTCCACCCATATGTATGAATGAATGAATGAATATGATTACCAAGTCTTGGACCCTCTCAAGGACATAGTGCTATACTTGTGTATGTGTGTGTGTTTGCGCGTGCATTTGTACTTCTGCATCTTTTTTGAGCAGCTTGTAACGCAGGTGAACACGCTGTTTACCTTTGTCCGTGTCTCAGTTGTAGCTTTGAGGGAGAATTTTGTTTTATCTGCGTCTGTTTTCATGTGCAATTAAAGGCTTGTGCGTGAGGGGTGTCCTCTCTGACTCTGTGCTTCTTTTTGTTGCGTAATTGCAATCTACTTCCTTTCCTGGTGCACGCACAAGCAAAAATACCCATCTTTTAACTGCTCCCCTCCATCGCCTCCTCAGTGGCGGTCACAATCAAATGTAACCATTTGCAGGTGACGTACCGAGGAAACGCTGTCCTGTAATTGTGTCACTCTGTCTTCCTGTGATGAGATAGCTGGTGGCTTGCTGCCTACCAGCCTGCGACTCACCAGAATTACCAACTGAGGGGAGACAGAGGGGTGGGAGGAGGAGGGGTACCATTAAAATGCAAAATCACCACTGCGGTGCAGTGCGGCGCCTTGCACCCTCACTTTTTCTCCAAGGCAGCCATCTTATGATGGAATGAGTATGTGTTTGATGGTGTGTGAATGTGTGTCCCTTTGACTCTGTGCATGTGATTGCACGCGCTCATGCATCCATATGTCCATGCGTTTGATAGAGTGTAGACTTGAGCTGGGGCGAGGAATGGTGAGATGGTGTGGGGTGTGCAAGCGGGTTTGTGTGTGTATGTGTGTCTGTGAGTGTGTGAGGCAGGGGTGATAAATCAGAACTAGGTAAAGGCTTTTTAATGCAGCGGACCCCTCTCCCAGCCTCCATCTTCTGTCAAGGCTCAGTAAAAGATGAGAGCCCCCTGGGGAACAGCACTAGCCCTGCACCAGAGCAGGGCTATGCCGCAGGTCTCTCTCTCTCTCACACACACACACACACACACACACACACACACACACACACACACACACACACACACACACACACACACACACACACACACAGTGACAAAAGCAAAGCCACTGACTGGGCCTTGTGAATGAGTGAATACATGAATAACTGAATCTACAGAATACTTGAATATATAAATAAAACTTTCCACAGGAGCCACATTTATTGATGAACACCCCCCCGAATAAATGTGTTTTTCAAATGATTTCCAAATGAATTCCTAAATGATTTATGGCTGGTGATATTGCATTTAGATCAGAGAAAATATTTTCGTAGAAAACAGAATGAATATTTGGTTCATTCCTGCCTGTGCTCCTAAGGTCAAACACAGTCTTTGTCCATGATGTGCCTTGAGTCTTAAAGCGGCCCCAAGTTTCAGGGGGCCGGATATGAAAAATATGTGGAATTTGCCAACATCTGACAATACTTAGTCGGCAATATATCTCCTGTCTGATAGAAAAATGTGTTCTGAATTGCAGATATGCTCTCTTTTCTGGCATACCTTTTTAATTTGACTTTGAGCAAAAAAACAAGCCAGGCTCCGAGATAGACAGGGAGAGATATGACTGCTGAACGTTGTGTAGGTCTTTGTGGATGGGGCAAAGAGGACTCCAGCAGCTTGGCTTAGAAGACGAACACAAACACTTGAGAACATAATACTTGACAACGAGCCCAGAGTGTTAGGGGCCCTACTGAGAAAAAGTCTGCCGTTTTTGGGAAGTGAAAGAGATGCCAGGGTGCTGATTCTTAGTTGGAATTTCAAGATTATCTGGAGTCCCAATTTATGCCCCTTACTTTTATAAAATGTGTCTACTTATAAAAGAATCTAGTATTACTTCCCAAAGGAAGACATTGCGCCACAAAAACCCACAAAAGTCTTATTACTGGAAAGCCAGCGATTGCAAAAAAATTTGGTTTATTTCTAGGATTTAGTAGCAATTATGCACAGGAAAAAAATGATACCATATCATGAGGCACAGACCAACAGCTTCGGGCTGGTTTGGGTATTGTGGTCAATGGACTACATTCACATAGCAATTTTCTAGTTTTATTGACCATTCAAGGTGCTTTTTTTTTTTTAAACACACAAAAGTCACATGCATTCATACAGCCCTTTTTGGTACTCTNCTTGCCAACAGACACATATAATGTAGAAGCCAGTGATTAAACCAACAACCTTCAGATTAGTGAATGGCCCTCCTGAGCCACAGCCACGCACAAATGCTACACTAGACTCGCCTCTTGCTCTACACGGATCAGTAATAGTACGCATTCTTTTATTTTTTTTTTCTGGGGTTGTCACAAGACTGCTGCATATTTAAAGCTAGAGCATCACACATGAACTGTGTGAGAATGACGAATTCATCACTTTACTTCACCAAAAATTCCGGGAATAACATCGCATTAAAGCAGGCCGTGGGTATTATTACAAACGCTACACCAGTGAAAAACAACATCGCTCGCAGAAACACTCCACAGTCGAGGTTCGCACTTCATGTAGTACAACAGAACAGCATTACATTTGTTTCTTCTTCTGGTTAATGCTCACTGCTCACTCAAGAGTCTAGCTCAAGACCAGCTCTGACAATGCACGGCTCTGCTCACAACTGCGCGCGCACGCTTATGGGTGGGTGGGGGAGCAGTTTGCATTGTACTTGATGCTGAGATGAGGAACGCAATGTGCATGTTTGTGTGCCTTTATTATTCTGCCTTGTGCATGTGTGTCTCGGCGAATTTGTTGGACATAGCAGGTTAATGCTGGCTGACACGTGCGGTTCACTGATCTCCACGAGGAGCCGGGACTCGCAGCAAAAAACCTTCATACGCAGGTATCCATGGCAACCACAAAAATCATATTTCTTCCTTCCCCCGGCAAGCTGGAGATTCCGAGATGCTGAAATGCACAAATACATTGTCATTACCTGGCTGCCTCATGCTTAACAGGGCTGGGCTTTTTCTGCCTGCTGTTCAGTGTTGCCTACACGTGTAATTTAGAAATTCCTCTCGTTACCTTTCCCAGACAGAAACTCCATACTGTCTTTACATGATTTCTCTTTGCCCACAACAAAAATCCAAATACTATTATGCTTCTGAACATTTTCTTTTCCCACTTGGCTAAAGATTGAGCCAAGTGATTTTAAATATCTAGTCAGACTTGTAGGACATTATCAAATATTCATGCCTTTTTTTTGCATATGTTCCACCTTGTGTTTAGTGGCTTTTGTGAGGGCCTTGTAGTAGCAGGAGTGACTGACATATGATGGGAAAGTGCTTTTTTATTCTGTTACCTCACCCTGTTGCTGCTGACAACTAACATTTGCAACATGATGTGAATGATTTCTACACAAGAAAAAGAAAAGCGAGGATATTTATATAGATAAACCAAGTCTGAACGTTGGCTTCATCTTATAATTTAAAGTAATGTTTTTCAGTCCAACCTAAAAAAACAAAACAAAACAAAAAAAACGTTTTCAACATCCTGCTGTAATATTCCATTTATAAAGAGAAATATGACTTTGTTGTACCAATAGGTGATCTAGTACTCAAGCTAAGCGCATCCGCTCTTTTTCATCCCTTTGAGGGGAAATAGGATGAAGCACAATGTGTCCTGCACCAAATTCCTGAAGAAGCAGAGGTTCACTCACATTTGCAGAAGTTATCAAGACTTCCAAAGAGCTCAGCTGGTGCCTTAAGCCACAGGAAATTCACTGAGACATCTGGAGGGATGTGTGCAGATTATTGCTCATTTAGTCTGTTCTAGACATCAGTAGGAAGAGGACAGAGATGGCTAAACACACATACACAGACTAGAAGATGTATACACACACACACACACACACACACACACACACACACACACACACACACACACACACACACACACACACACACACACACAAAATTGAGCTTAGTTTTGAAAGATGCTACTGCAGGCACACAACGCACCGGAGCATAATCCCCCATTATGAGGCCCTCAGGTCGTTTGTCCAGTTCTCTGCTACACCTGTCCTAGCATCCAATCACAGGACAGGTACAGTAAGGTTGCTTTCATCTTTTATAAATAAGAGGATGTAAAATATAATCCTAAAAGTTTGTATTACGTGGTTGTTTTATTTGAATCTCAAATATGTCTATTGTCATTTTAAAAGAGTGCAAATTAATATTTGTACTTCAAAGAAAACTGGGCTTGTAAAGAGTGCCAGTAAAGAATTACCTTGGAGAAAATTTGAAAGTAAAGTATCCAACATTTGTTTTTTAAATTTGATACATTAAAACAACTAAAATATATATATATATATATATATATAT
>JASGAU010350159.1:19184-31470 GCA_030220045.1 Australoheros facetus | reverse complement strand
TGTGTGTGTGTGTGTGTGTGTGTGTGTGTGTGTGTGTGTGTGTGTGTGTGTGTGTGTGTGTGTGTGTGTGTGTGTGTGTGTGTGTGTGTGTGTGTTTTCGGGGGGTGCGCTCAGGGCTGATTCACAGAGAGAGAACAAAGGATGACCTCATACTTTACACAGCTACACACACAAACACACATATTTTTTTCAAGGCCCTTTTTGCTCTTGCTGATCTTTTCTTCTATAATAATTTTCCCACTCCGGCCCATTTGTCCTTCATCTTTTCAACATTTACGACAACACACAGATGACATTTACACTGCAGTATGACATCCACTTTCACCAACACTCATACCACTGCAGCAAAGATACAGTATGTCAAGCCCTGACTCAAGTTCACCTAAACGTGCTTGTCTCAGTCACGCAGAATTAGCCTGTCTCCTCCGAGCTACGAGGAGCGTGTGGTGGGAAGGGGTTAAATCCTAGGACTGTCAGAAGTGAAAAAACACCTGCAGGAAAGTCTGAACATGAAAGACAACAGCTGTGGAGAAATCTACCTTTCAGACACACCAGCCCCTCCTCTCGATAACGTACACAAGTGTAAACAGAGCAGCATTTCCTCAGTCGTGCACTGAGACATGTAAGAACCTGCCTGTGGGCTGGTTCTCCCTAAATATACCCTCAGAGCTCGAGCAGGACAAAAATACATCTCTGCTAATGTTCCCTCATTAACTTCAAATGATTAAAAAGTCACTAACTGAGCAGATAATATGCATGAAATTAATCAGCAGCCAAACTTTGCATGATAGTTAAAGATCTTTGAGGATGTTGCCGCCCCCTGGAAAGACTTAAAATGTCAGAATATGAAGTATGTAACAGCCTCCTCTCTCTGGAAAGTAGATGCCCAAGTTAAATTTATCTTATAATGTGCGTGAGATGGATGATGCAGTCTTTAAACATCAAATATTAGAAAAATATGAAGCCGCCTATAAATTTATAGCTGTAACTTCTCTGGTGAGAGAAACATTTGTCCTTTACTCAGAGCTCATTTACAAATGAACGTTCCAGCTCTGCAGACTGGCCACAGAACTAAAATTCAGAAGAGCTGCGATTCATCTTATCAACACTAGATGGTGATAAACACCCTGTTCATCACCGAGTGAGGAAGCAATGGTCATTTCATAGTGCCTTCCACAAAGGTAGCTTGCCCTGATGTTCCTGAAGCCCTTCAGAAAGTTTCAGCATTCATTTTATTTATTTGAACATTTTCTTCCCGTCCTTTCAGGTATCCTGGGCCTGGCCTAAAACGGCAGCACCCCAGCTCAGAGTCTAGGAGCAGCAAGCCTCCTGAGCCGGTCATCAGCCAGATCATAGACAAACTCAAACACATCAACCAGGTGAGCTGTGCTCTTTTACATCTTTTATGATTATAGCGTTACAGCTGCCCTGAACTCTGTGGAGAAGTGGAATAGTTCACCTTCCCATTAGTTTCACATCTCGGCTCAGAGTTGGACACTGATTTCCAAACTGCTGGAAGGCCCTGCTCTGCAGCTCCTGTGGGGGTCAGCACAAGCCGAGTAAAGATGCTAAACCAGGATGCTTTGTTTACCTGTTTTTAAGTTGATATCACCATATTACTCTTTTTGAACATAGTAAAACACTTTTGACTGGAAACTGTTGAATATTGCGTCTCTCATCTGCTCCAAAAAAAAGCTCTTCCTGGACACGAATTCACCCACATAGCAGCCAGAATATGAAAGGGTGTATGTCCTCTATCAACAAAAGGCCCAGCTGTCATCAAGGCTGAAACACCCATTTTTTTCCCCCACCACTTCCACTGGCATGTAAACCACCTTTGGAGCAGGCTGGCTTTGTGCAGAGATGCAGGATCGAACTCATGTATCAGCCCACAGATCTGCCGGCACTTCCTGGTTCTTGGTGGTTGCACTTGTAGCTGTCAACGCTTCCAGCTGACTACCTCCACCCCCTCCCACATGCATATACACATGTGTGTATTTGAGCTTTAGGGGGTTGCAGACCCGACTGGGTAGATTCCCTCCGTTAAAAAAGATCTAAGAAATACCTATGGACCCTTCTCCACTCCCCGCTGACAACCAGAGACCCTCAAGAAAAAAAATTCAGAGGGCTTTGGATTGAAAGGATGTAATTTTATCATTTACTTTTGCAGTATTACTTCATTCGTATGTGCTAAATACCTCCTGCTGCCTTCAAAACGCCATCATCCATGATTCATCCTGGCTCTAGATATGTTATGCAATTTAAATGATCATTCCTCTCTAAAAACATGAGCCTTATTTTTTATAGCTTTGGCCATTTTTTTCTGTCACTTATGAAGACATTGGACTCACCAGAGAAATGTGCTGACGTCCACTGGGGGAAGAAAAAGACAGCTGTTTAGCCAGATTGTCTGAACCATTTTATTTGGTGCTAAAACTAAAAGAAAGCATAAAGTGTCAATAATAATCCCTCAGTGCACAAGAGGGCCGCGTGAAAACACAACCAGGATGTTGGTCTGTAGACTGGGATGGATGTTTTGTGTAATAATTTTACACAAAACATGTTTCCAGTGACAGGAAATTTGTGTAAAATCAGTGTGATCGCCTGACCCTGCATTTCTTCCCCTTTCAGCCTTCTTCTGAGCAATTTTGCCCGCTATTATTTTAAGTAGGAACGGGAAGCCAAAATTATCGAAATAAAAGCCGAGCTGCAATAAACCTGAATTATCCTTTAAGCTTAAAAACACAGGACATACTTTTTAATGTAATAAGCCTTTCAAAACTTCCTGCATCGACATGGATAAACAATTGTAGCCATATGATTACAAGCAGAGCCGCTGCAGTGCAGCCTGTTTACCGCGTGGATCCAGTTCCTGACAGGCTTTTGATGAGATTTTGCAAGAAACTGCAGTTTAGTGAAATCACTGTGCTCACTGTGCTATAGACATTGAGAAGCATGAACACAGTCAAATCAGATGTTCTCAGTAAACCCATTCTCATTTCTAATTGGCTCTCATGTTGTGCTGACGATGTGGCAAACATGTGGACGTTTACAGGGTTTTGATCCTGTTTATATAAATGGTTAATATTTATGCAGAATGACCATTCACGAGGGAGCTTTTAGTCTCGTATCTGATGACCATGCAGCAAGAGTCAAACGTGTTTCTGCTTTGGCTCTCCTTCCCTTCAGATCTTGACTTGAATGGGTTGGATTTATATCTGACAAAAGAATGACTGCACTTGATTGCATATTTTATGTGCAGTTCATGGCTCACAGCCATGCTCCNAAAATAGGATTACCCTCTTTTTTTTTTTTTTAACAAATCACCATTATACTGGGGTGCGTAAATGACAGGAACACCTAGTAATATTGTGCAATTCATTGCAACAGTCCTGCAGGAAATTAGCCCACTGGGAAGTTTACAGTATTGGAATTTTTCTGGGGGGAAGATAGCTCACTCAAGTTTATCTTAGTGGTAATTTATAATTTTCTTGTATCAACTCTTGTCAAAACATATGAAACAAGTTTTCATTTGTAAAATACTTTTGTTTCAGTTATTATTGCAGCTCTGAGACACAGTAGTGTTTTGCACAATGATCATGCTCATATGCACAATGCACAGTTGCCTGATGAACATCTAGTATCCAAACAGTGCAAGTAAATGTATTGTTGCAAGTTAGTGTGCAGCAGCAATGGCTATGATAACGTGGTTATAGATGCAATGTTGTCACTGTATTAATTGGACATGTTGGAATTTGCAAATTACTGGACCTCAACCTATAAACTGGTCCAGTAATGTTAATAATGGCCATTGACTCTAGAATACTTTGGTATACAGAGGAGTTCATGTGCCCAGGTCCTGTGGCTGCACAACAAGCCAAAATCATCACCCCTCCAACACCGCGACAGCTTGACAGTTGTGATGATGTGTTTGTGTTTGGTTTTCACAAATGTGGCCGTGTGCTTTATGGACAAACATCTCCACTTTGGTATCATCTGTTCAAAGGACATCGTTCCAGAAGTCGGATGCAGTCGTGCTGCCATGTTTTTTTTGTAGAGAGAAGACACTTTCTCCTGACAACCCTTCCAAACAAACCATACTTGTTCAGGATTTTTTCTATTAATACTGTCTGAAGCTCTTGGGTGTTTGTTTTTTTTATTTGCAGTTTCTCTGAATAACTGTACACTCTGACCTTTGCTGAGCTGTCCACACATGATACAGACCAGCAAACTTCTGCTTTTATAGAGGTGGTCGCACTTGCTGATGATCAGTTAATCTGCTAATACTTACAGTTCATCACAAGGGAGGACATGGATGTCTGATTTAGTGGCAATCCATCCACTAGTGGCCAGTATTACTAGTTGAGACATTTTGCTCCCAACCACAAATGTTAACCCCCTGGTTAGAGGATTGCCAAAGTCCTTTGGTACACTTGACTATGTAAATTAATGCAATACAAACCTTTTAAAAACTGTCACCAGACTCAGAGGGAAACTTCCTTTTGAATGTCAAACTGCCAAAAGCCAGATTTCAAATCTGAGCCCAAGTTGTGTACCAGCATCACCATAACCAGAGCCACACTCATAATATGTCTGAAAAGGTATCAGCCAATAGGGAAGGATAAGCCCCTCTTCAGCAGAGAGGCACCACTTTAAATATACTTTATAATCCTGCTAAATGTTTATTGACTATGCATGGTATTTCATGGTCCTGCTCTCTGCTCGCATATTGTAAACAACCACTGAGGGCACCGGAGAAAGTGATGTTGTTTCGTTAAAAGCAGTTTTACAAGGTCTCCGCCTCCCCGCCAGTTGAAAGACCACCAGCTCCAGATGATGCAGGGCTAAAAGCAACTAATTAACCATTTGATATGAAAGAGTGGGGCCATGGCTCACAGATAATTACTTTCATCTGCCCTGTTTATATGCAAAGTGTATGAGGACAGGCCAGCAGTGAGATAGTAATGTTGTGTAATGGTCCAGGAAGGCAAACAGCAGAGTGCCACGTTGATTAAAACCTCCAGTATTCATGGTGTTGCCTGTGTGGCGATCATACTCAGATGAATGTGTGCATTTAAAGTCCTGGATATGCATTCAGCTCTGCATGCTGGACAGGGGTCACTTGCATACAGTCCTTTACAAATCCTATAAGGCTCTATTCTCCTGCACAAGTTTTCCATTTGAATGAACATTATTCTCCTTTTGGCTGGAGCAGTGAACACGAGCAGTGCTTCTTCCAGCCTGTACTGACCCACTTTCAAAAAGCGAATCAGTCCCAGACCGCAGTATGTAAGACTGTGTCATAAAATATAGGGGCTACAGTCTCCAACAGTGAGGGGAACTTGGGACCCATCCAAAAAATCTACTTCCTTCCAACTTTAATCCCCCTAATGTTTCATTCCTCCATTCCTAAGTGCTCCATGACGATGGCCCTGCGAAATGAAACTATGCAGCGGAAATGTGTCATTTCTCACGTTGTCAGTGTTGATCAGAGTATCAGCTGATATAGAGACAGTTTGGCAAGGGGACCCCTTGCCTTTGTGCCTCTGTGAGGCTAAACTAAACACAATAAGGAAAGAAGAATTCAGAGCCCGTCGCCTCAGCTTATAAAACAGCGTTTTCTCACGCCTCAAGCAGTTGATGTCATGACTGAGCTGTAGCCAAGTTTAAAGTGAGCTGCACAATAGAAATGGGTGAGGAGAAATGGCTTCTCCTTCAGTTATTGCTTCTTGACTTGGAATCTTTAAACAATGCAGGGCTGCGAGGAGCCACGGACATTTTTGTGCATGCAAACACTGTGTAACAAATTCCCGTGTGAGGTCCTGTCTGTATATGCAACATGAGCTGATAAAGACAAGAGTACTTCAGCACACTCTCCCCGGCTCTGACATCAAGTTGGTGATAATCTTTGATGCCAGACTGACGAGTCTTCTTCATTTTCTCGCTTAGAGGTGGACTGCGTGAACGTGACTCTGCATTAGCGCTTTCGTTTTTCGTTGAGTTCCCGTGTGGAGGGACATAACCGGAGTTAGCGCTCTTAAATTAGAACATATTATCTTGATGATGTGTTCTTGTTCTGGGAGGGGATTAGTTTGTTTTCTTCTGAACATCTGTTTAACTTCCCAGCATATCAAGTTTCTCCTCTGAACAACTAATCTGGCAGGAGATGGTTGAGCTAGTGGCAAAATAGAGCAATTATGTGATTGGTCTTTGATTACAGAGCGTTTCATTTGTCAGATGAGTTTGCCATTTGGAGGGTCAGACCTCCTGGGATTATTCCGACAGCCCCCCCTTTTGACTGCATGACAGTCTTTGGAGAGCTTAAATTTGGAATACATCTTTTATGAATCAGCTCCATTAAAACACAGCTGTTTGATCTGACACTGTTATAATTACTCTGTAATTTGAAAAATAATATCTTCACATTGCAAGCCAAAGCTTTTATTTTCAGCCGTTTGAACATTTTAGCTTTGACTTCCATCGTTCTCCATCCTTCCCTGTTCATTTCAGTTCTTTCCATCTCCCCAGCTGTGCTGAGTTGTGTGTGACAGACTACAGCGCTGTCGCCCTTCCCTCACTCAGCCCCCACCTTCTATCCCTCCTCTAAACCCCTAAGACCCCCCACACCCCCATCCCCACCCCCACTCACAGCTTCCCAGACTAATTGAAGCCAGAACCTGGGAAAATCCTGCAGGTAGGACAGGAATCCAGGGTGGAAAATAAACCAGATCCCGAGCGCCACAAATTCCATCACGCAGTCTCACTTCCTCCGAGCCACCAGAGCCTGGGCTCCATGCGCTTGACACCTTGTGCGTGCTCGTACAGAATACACTCTTTGATATATAACTCACAGAAACACTTAGGCTGAAACAGTGAGCACACTTGTAATAATTAATTGTGGACATATTCCAGCTCATATACAGCAGAGATATATATTCATACATATGGCTGTGGAATAAAGAAACCCTTGACTGAATGCATACAGAGCTATGTGCATTGTTACAACAGTAAAGATAAAGTGGAAGCTGCTCCGTGACAGGGCCAGCATGCAGTGGCCTTTTCCCTACAGGGTATGCTTACAATCAGACACTGTGGGTGTCAGACCAGGCCTGCTGTTTTGTAAACTTACACTTGCTAACCTAGTCATTATGCTCACTCCAGTCAAAGAGACTGACTTCTGTTTGATGTTATTTACCGAGGGTTTCTGAAGTGTTATTTAATATATGCCCTCAGGGCCTCTGTCCTCTCGCCCTGCTCGTTTTTATGTATGTGAGGTACGACAGCTCAGAAAGCAGAGAGGAAAGAGGGCATGCTATGTTTGTGAGCGGGTATAAGCCATGAGGGGTTCTTTAAATGAAGTGTGACACCTGGTGTAAACCTCTGAGGGGCTGCAGGGCGTTTGTGCGGGCAGAGTTGGTCCCCCTGTTAGGGCACCGTGCACGCATGTTATCCTTTTGTTTTCCAGAGACTTATGACTTCATGGTAAGTTTAGGATTTGAGCAGTTATGGCTCCTTAACTTGAGAAACCCAACCAACAGATGCCACCCCCCATCCCTCAAGCACACACACACACACACACACACACACACACACACACACACACACACACACACCCTTCTGCCCTACCCCTTTCTCCCCTGCTGACTGTGAGGTCAGACAGAGCATGTGAGGGCCCTTTTCCTCCCAATTAGTCTGCCTGCTAATGAGTCCCAACCATCCTTTATACCACTGCCATCCATTCCTCCTCACCTCCATACCTCCACTTCTTTCTCCCTCCATCATTGCCCTCCACCCCCACCCCAAAATCAATCCTGAGGCCCATGCCGCCCCTTTGCTCCCACACCACTACCACCCCACTGGGTGTAATGATCACGCAGCCGGCTTATAAAAACCCTACAGCACAACACAGGCACTCGCCATGCTGATCAGGAACACCAGTGTGGGGTATTTTTTACCTGTGACTCTGAGCTCAGGGCTGTTTTTAATTCTCTTGAACTAATTTTTTTTTGCTGATTCTTTGCTTATTTTTATTTTTTTTTTTGTTAAACTGTCAGGGAGCCGGACAGCTGAGTCTTCCTGCTGCATTCTCACACTTGGTGTCACTGGGCACAGTCATGTTGCTGTGTAACAGGATACCTCCCTGTAGAGGTCACAGGTCACACTTCCTGTTTCCTGTTTCTGCTAGGTCGTCATAGGGTCTTATCCATGAGGGGTCAGAGACCTCCTCTGTTCGTCCTCCGCCTTTTGTTTGGGATGGCAGTGCTCTGGGGGCCACAGCTCAGTTGAGGTTCCTTGCTGGACCTGTCAAAGTGTCAGCATTCCCAAATTTTTATCATTCCCTCTCATGCTCCGTGGCTTTTCATCTTGCGAGACCCCTATAGCTTTGCAGTTTGTGGCGGTTCTTTGTCTCTTCCAGCACCTTCAGTTCTCCCCGTGCTTCTGCTAGAAGCCAAGCTGGCCTACAGCACATCAGCTGATTGCAGCTCACACAAGTATAGCTCCTCCACCCTTTATTATCCGCTTACCCCGGTGAACGTCCGCCGATTCCCACTAGGTGTGATCATGGGACATGCAGCGACAGTCTGCTGATGTCGAAATGGAGGATTTCTGAGCAACACATGACTCTGGAAAGCACGGCGATAACGTGTAAAGCAGACGGGCAGCAGACAAAAAGAGATTGTCTGACAGGGTGTAATCTGATTTAGCAACCAGCGGCCTGAGCAGGAATGAGACTTTTTAAACTATTAAACCCCATACAGACAATCAGGCACATTCACAGACATAAGTCAAGATTTTCATTTGGTTAGCCTCAAAAAAGATTGAAAATTGCTGTCATACCAGATATATTTACTACTGGAGGGAGTTAACCCTCCGCAATCATGCGCTGCCTTGATCTGAGCATGTTGGAAAACAAAGTTTTTCGCTTCTAAAACATGAACAGTTTATTTACAGGGCATTGTACATCGATTATATATCAGAGGAGCCCCTGCCAACATCATCTAAACATCCACTCAAGATTCAGTCCAAACTAAGAAGTCTGGAAATAGGGTTACAGGCTAAGGTGGAGCAGAAACACTCCCAGTTTAATGCAGGACTGGAGAGCTGCTCCTTTTTTTCCCCTGTGTGTTCTGTTTCCGACTGGAATGAACATCAGGAAATTAATTTTGTCTGCATTAACTGTCTGAGGCTGAGCTCCCGTTGCGTGACATACTGGACCGTGGACAGATAGAGGGAGACAGGAGGGTGAGGGGAGAAGAACCCGGGAAGAATGAGACAGCACTGGTCCTCCTCCTCCTCTTTACATTTCACATTCAATAAAAGTTGAGTAACGAGTCGAGGAGAGCGGGTGGGAATGCACGGCAGGCTGCGTCGACCCGAACGCCGCTCTGCCTGCTGTGGAGCTTTCCATGACTCACTCTGTGGAAAGTGCCTCCTGTCATTCCTCCGTCTGTCTGTCTATCTGTCTCTACTCTCCCATGATGTGCCTCATTTATTTCCACTCTCATGCCGTTTCGCTCCAGGCTGCGAGCTCTGAACAAGGATATCTGCCAGCGTGATAGAAACACAGCAGCTCACGGGACATGTGCGGATTAGATGCAAGGAAAGTCCGTTTCCTTCATTTATCAAGAAAAATAGGCTGTGATGAAAAGTGTTTCCCTAACACAGCGACCTGCACATTTGCTTTAAAAATGTGCTGTACTTTTTTTTGTACCACAGGGGCTGAGATATAAAAAGGAGAGAGTTAGAAACTATTTTTAACCAGGACAGAAGATTTAAGCATGTTACATGATGATATATATATATATAAAAAAACGAATTACGTGAAGGATAATAGATTTTGTTATAATGTGGGTCTAATTTTCTTAGTTCTGGACACAATTACTGTTGGCTATAATAGAATTATACTCCACACGTACATTTCTGAGATATGGCAAACATTGCTTAGAAGAAGGCTAAGAGGCTAACACGTGCACACAATCAGTCAATTAGACATGCTGTAAACAGAGCTACAGGTTAGTCAGAGAGACAAAGGAAAGTAGTGAAGTTATTACCTAAACAGTATGATGCAAACATCCGTTTTTGTATAAATTGGTCTCCTGTTCAGCTTTGACGTGCTGGGCTTGCCGTAGTTGTCCTTAGGCAGTTTTTCTATGGAAGAAGGGGTTGTTACGGACACTTCAGGATCATTATGAGTTTTTTACTTTCAAATAAAGATTAGGAAGCTTAGAAAATGTGTCTAGACTGCTTGAAAGCAATCCATGTGTCCATCAAAACAATTGTTTCCTACCTGATGAGACTTGTAACTAATATTTTAGCAAACATTTTCCCACTTACACATTTAACTTCAAAGGCTTTTTTCTTCATATAAAACATTTTGACACCCACCAAAAAGGTTTTGGTCTTTAAAGGAAAAGCTCAAAAATCCCACCACTTATTTCTCTATATTTTGCTGGGAAAATGGGAAATAGGTGCAGAGATTTATTGAAATGTGTGCAAACTTACATGAAACTAAAGTATATAAGGCAAAAACAGTTTGTATAATTCCAACACGCTTGAAAGTCAATATTTTGTATGATCACCTTTATTCTTCATCACAGCCTGAACTCTCTGAGGCAGCTTTCTTGTCATTTCTTTAAGCAGTCTTCAGGAACAATTCTCCAGGCTTCTTGAAGGTCAGTCAAAGCTCTTCTTTGGATGTTGGCTGCATTTTGTTCTGTTCTCTGTCAACATGATCCCACACTGCTTCAATAATGTTGAGATCTGGGCTCTGGGGAGGTCAGTCCATGACTCATAGTGCTCCAATTACTCCAGTATAAGAGGATGTAGGGTTATGGCTCTTGTGCTCTGCAGTTGTACTCTTCAATACGTATTTATCCTCCAAATTTGAAGTCAATATGTTGCACGGTTACTGAGATACTGACAGCATGACAGACGGGCAACAGAAAAGTGATCCTAAGTGTCTTCCTGCCTCTCAGCAGGCGACATACGGATTGTTTTTAATTGTGAATCATGTAAAGCTATTCTAAAAGACTCTGAAATTTAAAATATGGAGCTGGGCATAGGATAATACGTCCCCTTTAAAGCAGTATTGAAACCCAATAAATCAGGTCAGCTAATCTCATCATTGTGTCACTGACTGCCTTCAGCTCTGAGTAATTATAGAAACCACCATCACTGCGAAACCATTTCTTGATTTCTGAGCATATGGGGGGTAGTCTGTTTGGGAACGTAATCCTTAAATTCTGTAGATTAGATTTGCAGGCGTGATGTAGATGTGTTGAAGCATTGATAGAAACATTCAGTCCTGCAGATTCCATCTGGATCGAGTCACAAGCGGCATGTCCAGACAAGTCTTCTGCAAGTAGAAGAGGACACAACACAGGCCCTGATCCCAATCACAGACACTGATTAAAAAAAAAAATTCCATGCACTTTTCTTTTCTTACTCATCCTATCTCGGGTTGACCATCACCTATTCAGCTAGGCTGTTCCTACATTTACAAATTTACTGTGACTTATGGGACCATGTGAACCAGGATCTCAGTGCTGGCTCGTGTAGACCACAGCTGATGATCAGTGAGTGCAGGTTGATTTCTATCAGTGCAGGTCAGTCAGTGGCTCTGAGGCTCAGCTGCAGCTGTCGTGTTGAACAGTGACCCTGTGTGGAGTTCATGTCATGTGTGGGAGGCAGTGACAGACTTGTGGTTTCTGTGTCTCTGTCTGGGCTGGCCTGCATTGAGCAATCTGCCACATGTTTGGGCTTTGTGTGCAGCCTTTGAGCCCATGTTTCCTTGGTGTGACTTGCACTTTTGTGTTAAAGGGAGGTGAACCCTGTGGCGTGCGGGATGCCTATGGTCGAGCTGATTACACGTTCTGTGTGTCCAGCTGTCTGTGGAAGCCAGCTCCCGATGCTACTCGCAAAACAGAGAAGAGAAGAGTGAGAGTGCCAGATTTCTTCTCCTAATGGAAAACATGCTGAACATTTCTCCAAAAAAAAAGAAAAAAAAAGGCCCTTTTATTTGTTTCCTCCCTGCTTCCTTCTGCTTTGGGCTTCTTTTTTGCAGAAGATTCCAGTTCAGAGCTGCTTGAGGTTTCTCCCTCTTGTGGTAAATCTGGATGCTCTTGGCGGATCATGCAGTGGCTTTGCCATGCCAAAAGCGCAACGTCACTTTCGACATAAACATACACCCATACCCATAAACATACCGCAGCCGCGGCAGAGGCAGGCAGCCAGTGGGTAGAATCCATAGCGCCTTGCCACAGAGGTACTGCCTTGTCACCCCAAC
>JASGAU010350159.1:0-19091 GCA_030220045.1 Australoheros facetus | reverse complement strand
TTTTTTTTTAAATCAAATTCTTTTCATCTGTTCCTCATATACACCATATATAGCTGATACGTTCTTCAATCAAATGTGTGCCTGAAATTAGATTTTAATTCTAAAAAGACTTTCAGATTCTGCTAGCCCTGCCATCTTGTAACAGTAGAAGTGATGGTTGGTTGGTCCACTTTATTTTAAAGGTTTTTGCATTATCATGAAGTTTAACAGTAGTATCCATAAGATCTAATGCCTTATCCCCATAACACTGCTTCTAGTGCCATTGGTAGGTTAAAGGTTTTTCGTACTCAGTGAAATATTTCTACACCTACTTGATCAAGTGGCATATTTGTGGTCTCTAAATAGTGAATCCACAGTGACTTTTGTGATCCCCTCTAGTACTACCATGACAATAAAGGCATTCCTGTCTTCATCAGACTAAACTGTTAGTCCTTTGAGATTTCAAGTTTACCAGGGTTCACAGTTAATTACTAAATGCGAGCAGGCCAATAGTAGTGACGTACATACCAGTTTTTTTTGTTTTTTTTTTCTGTCCAAAATCCCAAGACTCTGTTGATTTAAAAGATTTCCTCTGGAAAAAATGTGTTCACCGAATTCATCAGTGATTGGAGCTCTGAAGTTGAGGCGAATCAGAAGTGATGTCTCTTTGACAAATGTGGAAACTGACGAGAATGCCAGTCAACTGTCTTCAAGGCACCGCTCCAGATTTTCTGTCAGGGCTTATTCCCTTGGCCTTTGTCACTCCCGAGGCAACCACAAGGCAATGCTGCTATTTACCCATAGTGGGGATTTGGCTCGTGGGCATCAGGGCATGTTCACACGCCAGTGGGCCCGGGTGTCGCACGTCCAGGGGTCGGATCTCCTGTGGTTCCCTTGTAGTTCCACCCGAGTCCAAAGGGTGCACAGTTGATTTGTGTCGGCACGAAGAGGCTTGTTAGCGAAGAGGCTATGTACTGGCAGGGAGGGACTTACACACTCGGCCCTCCTTTTCACAGAGCTGCAAGCAGCAGCGCTTGCCACTGGTGTGGTGGTGACAAGCACACTGACACTACACACTAGACACATCACACCGACTGGATGACACAGTGTAAACTGCTATTGATATTGTGTTTTGGCTTTCTTATATTTTTTGCGATCCATATATTCAGCTGGCATGTTTACATGTTTTTCATTTATATTTATTGCTGTCAATAAGAGCCATTGGCCTAGTCGCCACCTACCTGTCGCTCAAAGTGGCCCCGCCCCTATTAATGTAAGCATTATAGGTACAGTGTGTAAAATCTCACCACCAGATGTCAGTAGATTGCAGTCAACTGATTTGTTTTCTTAGCCCTTCCAATTAAATTGCATAATCCTAGCTACTGTGGCTGCTGTGGGACAAACAACTCTGGCTGCCGTTCATCTGTAGTGAGTGTAGGCTGTCAGTCTACTTTTCTGATCCATTGTCAATATGTGTCCGCAGCTATTTACTCTGGTAGAGGGGTTAAAACGTTGTGAAAGAAGTCCGATGCTAGTCGATGAGTCAGTGAAGCTCACTTCTGTCCAATGACAGCGACACTGAAGTGAGTTGTTGAGGATATCCTGAACTTTTCTGTCAGTAAGCGCTGTTGTTTTTGCTGCTGTTGGCGAAACTTTCTTTGAAGTTGATCTAATGTTGCTGGATTCTGACACTGAAGTGAATAAACTCTCATATGATGTGAGAATGTAATCAAACTGTTTATCAGAGGGAAAGTGTGATTTTTTTTTTTTTTTAAGGATGCTCAAGCCTAACATTAGCTGCCATAATGCTAGCTTATAACCAGCTGCTGGCAATCTGCTGACAATAAGTAATTGCAACAATATTGAGAATAAATAAGCATGTTTATGCACGTTTTCGTGTGATAGAGCCTCGACTTCAGCTCAGGAGATGAGGCTTGAGGTGAGGAGGAAGGGGACAAGGTTTTCTTAAGATGGCAGTCGTGTTGTATTTTTCCTTTGGGTTTTTATTCTTTTTTTCTATCAACTAACCTAAAAAAATTGACAGAGTGTACCTTTAATAAAATGTAAGTGGGTGAGTTAAAAGTGAAATTAATCCCTGTACAGTTGTTACGAAGGGAAAAACTGGCTACAGATACAAAAACAGTTTCTTCTAATAAGCTGTAAACATTTTTGCTCTGCGGTAAAGTTGGGCATTTCATCTCAGAGATCTGTGGCGATCATCTCACTTTTTTAACAGCGTTAACCTTGAAGGTGTCTGTTTGCATTCATGTGGTTTCTGTTTGAAGAAACAGGCCATTGATTGTATTCCATTAACCCTCAGCTACATTAACCTTTACCTTGGAGTAAAGGGCCTCCATGTTAGGATAATGACTTGAATTACTCTTTCAGGGACTGAATACATCCCTGCATGTTTGCTTGCAGCTGACTAAGAGCTTCTAAGTGATTCAATTTGGTCATTCACCCAAAACATTTATTCTTTTAAAGGAACTGATTGTGACATTAGCTAACATGCCAAACAGAGATGGTAAGCATTAAACCTGACAAACATCAGCATGTCAGCAGTGTCGTTGTGAAGATATTAGCCTGCTGACACATTAGCACTGAGCTCAAAGCCCCACTAAGTGCAAAATACCTAACAGATCCTGCACGACTGCGAACTCTTAGCCTTGTAACATCAGGATATAGTAAATCAGACGTCAGCATGTCTGTTTATGTGCTGAGGAGAGTTTGTGTGTACACTGCGAAGTGAAGAGCTGCACATGACATTTAGCTCTAAACAGGGCAGTTTGTTGTCAATGGTTTTCCCCTCTCTCCTCGTTCCTTTTTTTAGGTTTTGATCTGAAATACTCTGAGCCACCTCTTTCTCCCTCTGCTTTACAAGTGTTTGTTTGCCTTTTAACAAGGCTTGCAAGGTGCCCCTCCCCTCCCTAAGTCTGGACAAGTTGCCAGGATACAAACTATTAGGAGGAATTTCAGCACCAGCCTGGTAAACCCATGGAGGACTCTGGCAAATGCAGACAAACACATATCTTTCTTTAACACAGTTCAGTACATTAAAGTTCCATTCATAATGTGGAGAGTTTACCTCTGGAAGATAACAGGGTGTTTTCATGAGGGCTCGGCTCTGTCGGCAGGTGGTGCTTCACTGTGCAGCCTCAAAAAGAAGTTAAAATATTCCTATGGATCCTCATTCCGATGTCTGAGAGTTACTGTTTGTCCATCCCTTGGTCTAAGTGACCAGGCTTTTAAAAATGTTGTGGTCATCATCTGTGTATGGCCTCAATGTTGCGAAATGAATGGAGGTTTGTTGGACAGCCGTGCTGGGAACAGGGTGATGTGTGTTCCCTCTCCAAAATTTAGAGTTTATGTCACTTGTAAAACCCAGATTGACTGGCTTGTATATGGAGGCGAAGGGAACAGGGTTGTTTATCTTCCGACTGACGTAATTCTGTGATTAACTCTGGGTTTTTATACCTCCGCTCTCTATCGCGCGCGCACAAACACACACTCTGAGCCCAGACAGACGTTGCAGCTGACCTGAGACGGGGCCCATATGAACTCAATTTTCTCCCAAAGACAACTAAAAACAACAGCAAAATATGCATGCTGACGTACGCAGATAGGAAGGAAATCAATAAAAAAAAAAAAAAACAAGAAGGAGCTCGAGCGGGTGAGATGAGAGGATGCTCAGAGGGCATGCGGCTGGAATTTAGCACATCTGTTACTTTGGCAGGGCTCTCAATCATGTGTTGTGGAGCCTGAAAGATGGTCAGAGTGTGGCTGTGTAGGTTGTCTCCAAACTCACACACATTTTTTTTTTTTTTCACCTATGGATGCAAGACAGGATTTTTTTTTTTCCTTTTCATTTGAACACAAAAAAGTAACTAAATGGGGTTTTTCAAGGATGTTTCATTCGATTTAAGTTATTAAATGCGTGAAGTTCTCTTCTTTTATACTAGGTTGATTGGAATTTAAACATCGTTAATGAAATAGCTTTATAGCTCTGGGCCTTTTTTATGATTTATGAGTTGATGGGTTTCCCACATTTCTCAAAAACAAAGGAAGAAAAGGTTAAGGAATGTGTTGCACAACTCATTATAAGCTTCTGTAAATCAGCAACTGCTTTTACGGCCCAGAGGCCAAACTGGATAAATGATATTTCTATTGCGTACATACACAACCTTAGAGCTTGTGTGTATATACATTTTTCATCATACCTTCTTGGTCTTTTTACCAATTTTTATCATTTGTCTTTTATCCTGTCATCTTAGCCAAATCTTCCTTTAGAGCTAAAATGCTGCAAAAAAATTGAAAAAAACACCAAAAAAAAGAAGAAGAAGAAGACGCTTGAAATATTGCAACCATTAAGATTCAGTTTTCCTAATCTTGCATCCAGCTTTTTATTTTTAGATGACGGGGCCTTGATGTCCACTCGGGCAGAGTGTGTTATGTGGTGTTATCCTTGTTGCCCTGAGACAACCGCTCAAGACAATGATGTTTGCCAGTAACAACACAATCACACCAGTCTGCTTACCCCACAGTTTCTTTTTCTACCAGCAAATTACATGGACCGAAAGCCACAGCCCTTTGAATGAATCACGTTTGGACAAAAATAACAAAACTGGCACCGATAACAAAACTGTTTTCCTCCCTGGTGATTATCATACACGTTTGGTAAATACCAACCTTTTTAGATCTCACCGACTTTTTGCCTGGAATTCCCCTCACGCTGTTATAATCACACACTACACGCTTACATCAAGAGACACCCTTTATTTATTTTCACAGCTTTGTTAAACTTTTAATATGCACGGGCGCATTCCGCAGCCGCAGAATGACTCATGAAGAGGCTGAGGGTGCATTTTTCTAACGTGATTACCTTTAACCGCTTCCTGTTTGTCCCACAGTTGCTGCAGATTGTGACAGTGTCTGAGAAGCGCTGGAGAGCCCGGTCTCGTGGAGCAGGAGCGGACGGGTGGAGCGATGAGGGGGAAGAGGGATTCGAGAGCGGCGACTGCGATGACGAAGACGAATGCACGGGTGTGTCGGGGCTGGGGCCGCCGCCCAGGCGCAAACGGTTACGCATCTTTGCAGGTTAGACGCACACAGTGAAACTGGATCTCAAAATGAACTTTAATTTGTGTGGTTTGAAATGAGGCTGTGTCCACATTGATAAATCCAAATGACCTTAAATTGGATTTATGAGTCAGGCTGTAAAAAAAAAAAAGGCTGTTAAGTTGTTTGTGTGTGTGCCTGCTAACCAAATGAATAGATTTGGCCTCTTTTGCAGCAAGTCAGAGTGATCATGGTCCAAACACAGGCAAAGCAGAGAGGTACTTACATGACTACTGTACATGTTGACACCAATGTGACACTATGTGGCAGGAGACATGAGACTTCTGCAGGTAGCTGCCTCACCTCAGCCCTGTGACCTGCTGTGAAAAACATCAGACGTACGCTGTGAAAGCCAAACAAAGAACAGAAAAAGATACAAACAGTTGGAAGAAAAGAAACCAAACAGAAGAAGAGGGAGAAAACAGCCAGGGAGCCGAAACAAGAGGGTTTGATACACTGATACAAAGCCAGCGCAGCTGAGCAAACACAGCGGTGGGAGTAGTCCTCCTGTCGGGGATGTTGTGGCAGAGATTTGGGTTTGCTGGGCAGGGAGCGAGAGCAGGAACCCAAGGTTCACACAGGAATCCTGCAGGGCCATCACTTCCAGCAGGCTGGGCCGTGGGAGTCTGATGCCCTCGCTTTAACACTCCTGTTAGCCTGACTGTACAAGTCTGCTTCAGTGCAGTCATTACTCCATCTCCTAACTCAAGCTCCACTTCTGTCTCCTCAATTTTCTTTCATTTGTTATGTAAATTTCACGATTTACATAACGTACGTACTTCTCACGAGTGTGTCTGCAAGCATCTAAATGCTTGTTTGCACCAGTTTAAATACAAGCCAGTAATGTTCATAGACCTTGAGAAGTCACCGCTTTTTTTTTCAGATACACAGATAGCTGCTGATATCCTGCGATGACCTAGCAAAATGCTGACCCCACGCAGCCTCTCAGTCCATTCCGGTCAAACAGGGGACTGGAGTTCAAAGGTCAACCTTGCAGAGCATGAGGCCTAATGGGCTGCCTGTCTGTGCTCTGCTGCTCTGAGATGGACGAGGCAGATCAGATTTCACAAAGCCTGGTAACCGATCAATGGTGTGACACACACACAGCCACACAAGCGGTGGGGAAAGGTGACAGAAGCCACAACAACAAGGTGCGGACAAGCAGGGCTGAGCCCCCAACGTAGTCAGCTGTCAACCTGGTGACCACAGTGAGGATGTTACCAAACAGGCGTAATGATTGATCTGTCCTCCCTGACTCTCTGCACAGATTCCATAACCTTCTGATAGCTAAAACTTATCTCCCACAACACAGACACAGACAGGCATGCTTCCCGTCCCAGCCAATCAAACCCCAATGCTAAACATTCCCCAGAGCATTCCAGTCCAGGGGAGCTATTCCAGGACAGGGACACCCCACCACCATCTGCCCCACCTCCACTCCACCAGAGCCAAACTGGTTACAGCTTAAATACCAAAGAATCCCCATACTGTAACCTGAGGGGATGTCAACAAAAGAAAACAGTTTTAAATTTGCAAATCATTTAAAGATACTAATGCTTAATTAAAGGGGTTGTGGACCCATTGATTTCTGGTGACTGGATTTACAGGATCTGTTGATCATTAACAGATTAGTTTGATTTAAATACTTTAACCATTTAATGGCTTAAAACACATGGTAAGACACTGGTGATGGTCAGGTGAATAAAATGCGATTTGTGCTTGCTGCAATTTATGTACGATTAGAGTATTTTATTGTTTATGAATTCAGTGTGTTATTTATTCTGTAGCCTAGATCTGACTTATTTTACACAAAAACTATGGAATACATAATAACATGTCACATATCAGAAATGACCTGTTTTACAGTACTGTGCAAAAGTTTTGAGCACACCTCATTTCTTGACATCTTGTTAGGAAAATGAAAAGTAGGTGCAGAGATTTATTGAAACATGTGCAAACATACATGGAAATACAGGATATCAGGCAAAAACAGAGTTTGCACATTTCTAATGTGCTTGAAAGTCGATATCCGATATGACCACCTTTATCCTTAAACACAGCCTGAACTCTCTGAGGCAGCTTTCTGTAAGTTCTTTAATCAGTCTTCAGGAACAGTTCTCCAGGCTTCTTGAAGGACATTCAAAGCTCTTCTTTGGATGTTGGCTATCTTTTGTTCTGTTCTCTGTCAAGATGATCTCACACTGCTTCAATAATGTTGAGGTCCTGGTGCTAGGGAGGTCAGTCCATAACTGATAGTCCTCCACTGTGTGCTTTTCTATCCAGGTGTGCTTTTTACATGACAGTGTTTGGGATCATTGTCATGCTGAAAAGTTAAGCTGCTGTCAGTCAGTCTCATTCAAGATGGCATGGCACGGTGGAGCAAAATCTGATGGTATTTTTCTGCGTTCATAATTTCATCAATTTTGACAAGATCTCCAACACCACTGGCTGAAATGCAGCTCCAAACCATGATGGAGCTTCCACTGTGTTTTACTTCTCTCTTGACCTCCTCTGTACATACTGACAATGATTTGAAGCAAACTTTCAAATTTGGAATTGTCATCCATCAGACCTGTCGCCACTGATTTTCAGTCCAGTTCTTATGTAATTTGGCATACTTCATCCTTTTCTTCCTGCTCCCCTTCCTTAAGAATGACTTCTTGACAGCCACCCTTCCACTGAGACCATTTCTGATGAGGCTTTTTAGGCCTGCAACTTCTTTTGTTCTGGCATTTTTTTAGATTCAACTAAAGAAATGGATTAGGCTGCTAGTAACAACGCAGTAAAAACAATTTAAAACTTTTTTTTTTTTGGAAAACTGTATGTTATGCAGACACAACAGTGGTTCATCCCTTAAGTCAGGTGCCTTTTTATGCTTGAATAATTCATAGGTCAGGGTTAAGCAGCTTAAGAACGAGGAAAAAAAAAAACATTCCTTTGAAAATGGTGAGTGAAAAAGCAGCCAGTGTCCAAAGAAAAACTTTGAAAGACCTTCAGAAAGCCTGGAGAATTGTTGCTCAAGACCACTTTAAAAAATTACTAGGAAATATGGCTTCTGGGAGGGAAAATATGAAGAAATAACGTTGCACAGTACTGTACGTATTTGAGTAGATGTGTGTTTGTGAATGTATGGGTTTGTCTCCAGCTTTTTTTGTCGTCCAGTAATCTAGCATTCCATATGACTTGTCTTTACCTCATGATGAGGGCTCACCTGTGTTTCTATGCTTTCATGCACACCTGGTCTTTGACTGTACGGCCTTTCAGAGAAACAAAGGACATGCCGCCATCTCCACAAAAACCTGCTCACAGATTCCTCTCAAAGCCTCTCTTCATTGCCTGAGTCTTGCTTCGCTTTTTCTCTCCTGTTACCACCTAACGTTGGTGCTGAAAAGATCTGAGAATGCAGCTTAACAAAAACATCTGCTAATACAGAGTAATTTACTAAGTCTTAAAATTGGGGGGGGGGGTATTGAAAAGCTGCCAGCGAGCGAATCATTTGTTTCCAACTGAGTTTGGCAGTTCAGTAAAATACAGCAAAAAAAAAAAGACTCCCACTAGGATCAAGGTTGTGTTTCTTAGCCCAGTCAATACACATTAGAAAAAGGTGTAATTAATCCTTAGAAATGGCTGAGCTGATCACACAATTTTAATGCACTTAAAAAGATCTTTTTTGTTCTTTATTTTTTGACACTGACTGCACTACTCAACAACTTGCTAAAATGTCTTTTTTGATGCAGTTTGGAAAGATTCAGTAGCCTGCAAACAAACAGTGGGCTCTGCTTTGGCTCAGCAGCTCAGATCCCTGCCTCATGTGTTTTCTTGCTGACCTGGACGGGCCTTCGCTACAGCTCGCTGTGCTCAGCAGGAGCCACGTGAATAGACCTCTTGTTACGTTCCTGCGCTGAGACGTTCACTCGCTGTAAGCACCCTGAAGGAAAGCGGTTCTTTTGGGAGCTCTGGAGCTTTTTTATCAGCGCCAGAGGTTAGCAAAATACAAAGTGGAAATATTCCTGTAATGTGAAACACGCGGCTTACGACGAGAGGCCGGGCTCGGCTCACCTTTCAGGTCTGCTGCAAATTTTGCAGCTGGAACAAAGGAGCGGGTAGAAGAGAGAAGAAGGTGATGAGAGGATGTGGAGAAAGAACATAAAGAGACAAAAACACCTTTGATAACTGTAAAGGCTGATACACTGGGAAACCTAAAGATTCTTTATTCTGTATGTAGGTCGAATTAACGGCCGAACGTGCTGTTGGTACTTGAACCTGGTATGTTAATTAACTGCAGCTGTGACCTCTGACCCCTCTGCACCTGATAGGTGAGTCACACGGCGCCAGTCTTCCACAGTAGTGTGGAACAGCAACATGTCTTCATCACAGCAGCCGTAATCCAGACACTGTTTACATTAACAGCACTGGGCGTATCCACCATATAAGCGATTTCCTTTTTGCTCAAGCGCCATATCATTTTATAGAGCTAATTATCAGTGCTACTGGACTCGTCAACATATGGTTGCCAGCGAGGGAGGCTGTGTGCCACAGGCTAGGATGAGAAAGACAGGCTCAGACAGGAGAGAGGAAGTGTGCAGGTGTCTGGGTGCCCACATGGCCTGAAACTTCTGTGGTTTCCAAGAGAAAGGAGAGACAGAAGACACAAAAAACTCGCAGACATGCCTAAAGTATCATTCCTTAACCTCTGCATCAATCAGAATGAAATTATCTTTCAAACATATTGAATAAGTAGAGCAGTGAGGCCGATTGGTCCAGTTCTTATCTAAAACTGTCATGGTCCCTGAGTCTTAGACCCAGGGTTGTGAGTTTTTGGTAAGTTTAGGTTTTCTCTAGTTTTGTATTTTTGATTATATTTGGATTATGGTTCTGTGTTCTGGTTTGTTTCTTTATATTTATATTTTAAGGCTTCAGTAGTCATCTACTTCTGTTCTTGGCTCCAATCTGGTTTGTGTTATTCCTGTTTATTCCTGCCTACCTTGTGTTTCCGTGTCTGGCTTTGTCTTTGGCTCTGTGTTTGTGTTTTGTTCAAGTTAAGTTCAGCTGTGACTCTCCTCCTGTTTTATTTTGGCAGTTGTTCTTCTCTGTATCTTGGATCTACTTTAACTTCCTCCCAGGTCATTATGTTAGTTATACCAAACTGTGTTACCACCTGTTTTTCATCCTTTCTTTAGCTTGTGTTTGTATTTATTGTCTCAGTATCCCTTTGTCACATTCTCCCCCTCGTAGTATGTTTTCCTAGAAGATTCCTAGTTCCTGCATTATTTGTTCCTGACCTTCTTTTTTATGTATTTTGGTAAGAGCTCAGCAATAAAGCTGCTTTTAAGTTTATTCCTCGTCTTCAGAGTCCTGAATTTTTGGTCCAACTCCTGCCTGCCTGCCACACAGCCGGGATTCACAAAAATACTGACAAATCTAAAAGGCAAGCAGCTATTTTGAGCCGAGTCATCATATAGATGGTGTGGTTTAGCTTTACAGAATTTTAGATTTTTGAACAAATGAAATATGTTGGGTAGCAGGAAGGCTCTTAAAAACAAACAAACAAACAAACAAAAATTTCTAAAGATAAATGTTCAGTTGTTCACACGCAGTCATTTTTTTTCAAATGTGGGGCTTTTTTGGACTGAAAGCAACTTACTTTAGTTACTTTATAATTAGTTGTAGCTTGATTTTAATCTGAGTTAGCAGTTTTTACCTAGGTTATCAATACAATACCAGGGCTGAAATGCTAACCTCTATAGTGGTTTTGAAACTTAAAAATTAATATGATAATATATCTGTTAATGAATCGCAAGAGTTTCAATAAAAAACAATATAAAAAAATTGGTGATTACTGTAATACTGTAGCACTTGATGCGACCTGTCTTGGCCATTTCATTCAAATACATGTTTCAGGGATAGCAGTGTCTTCCGTAAACATGCAATCAGTTCCACAACTTTGGTCCTACTAATAGGACACAAACTGACACTGCTAATCCCTTAACTTTGCAAAAAGTTTCTTTTTTCAAACACCTGAAAATGTATATAGATAGATCCACTATATTGCCAAAAGTGTTTATTCACTCATCCAAATCATTGAATTCAGGTGCTCCAATCACTTCTATGGCCACACGTGTATAAAAGCATTTGTGAAAGAATGGGTCGCTCTCAGGAGCTCAGTGAATGTGGTATAACAACTTGGACGCGACTGGGAATGACAGCAACTCAGCCACGATGTCAAAGGATGCTGAGGTGCATAGCGCACAGAGGTTGCTGACTTTCTGCTAAAGACCTCGAAACTTGCATCCAAGCCTTACATCACCAAGCACAATGCAAAGTGTCACACGCAGTGCTGTAAAGCACACCGCCAGTGTACTCTAGAGCAATGGAGACGTGTTCTCTGGACTGATGAATCACACTTCTCCATCTGGTAATCTGATGGATGAGTCTGGGTTTGGTGGTTGCCAGGAGAACGGTACTTGTATAACTGCATTGTGCCAAGTGTAAAGTTTGGTGGAGGGGGGGGGATTATGGTGTGGGGTTGTTTTTCAGGAGTTGGGCTCGGCCCCTTAGTTCCAGTGAAAGGAACTCTTAATGCTTCAGCATACCAGGACACTTTGGACAATTTCATGGTCCCAACTATGTGGGAACAGTTTGGGGATGGCCCCTTCCTGTTCCAACATGACTGCACACCAGTGCACAAAGCACAAACCTGACCTCAACCCGACAGAACACCTTTGGGATGAATTAGAGCGGAGACTGTGAGCCAGGCCTTCTCGTCCAACATCAGTGTCTGACCTCAGAATTGTGCTTATGGAAGAATGGTCAAAAATTCCCATTAACACTCCTAAACCTTGTGGAAAGCCTTCCCAGAAGAGTTGGAGCTGTTATAGCTGCAAAGGGGGGGTCAACATCATATTAAACCCTGTGGATTAAGAATGGATGTCACTCAAGTTCATATGTGTGTGAAGGCAGACGAGTGAATCCTTGTGGCAATATAGTGTAGATAGATATTTGTCAGCTAGTTTAAGATCTGGTGAGTGTGGAGTCCGTTTGAGTACAGTAAACTCGTGTTCGAGAAACCAGTTTGAGATGATTTGAGCTTTGTGACATGATGTGCTATCCTACTGAAAACAGCCAAATGGGTACACTTAGGCCATCATAAAGGGATGGACAGCAATACTCAGGCAGACAATACTCAGTTGGTATTAATGGGCCCAGAGTGTGCCAAGAAAATATCCACACACCATTATACCAACAGCAGCCTCAACCATTGACACAAGGCGGGATGAATCCATGCTTTTGCATTGTTTACAACAAATTCTGACCCTACCATCCAGATGTCAAAGCAAAAGCCAGACCAGGCAATGTTTTTCCAATCTTCTAGTGTCCAGTTTTGGTGAATCATAGCCTCAGTTTCCTATTCTTAGCTGACAGGAGTGACATCAGGTGTGGTCTTCTGCATACCATGGTTGTACTGTGTGGTGATTTGAGTTGCTTTTGCTTTCCTATCAGCTTAAAGCAGTCTGTCCATTCTCTTCTGAGTTCTGGCATCAACAAGGCATTTTCACCCAGAGAACTGCTGCTCCCTGGATATTTTCTTTATTCAGACCATTCTCTGTAGACCCTAGAGATGGATATGCAAGAAAATCCCAGCAGATCAGCAGTTTCTGAAACACTAATACCAGCCCATCTGGCACCAACAACCATGCCATGTTCAAAGTAACTTAAATCCCCTTTCTTCCACATTCTGATGCTCAGTTTAAACTTCAGCAGCTTGTCTTGATCATGTCTACATGCCTAGATACACTGAGTTGCTGCCATGAGATTGGCTGATTTGCATTAATGAGTAGTTTATGAGCATGGTAATAAAGTTGCTGGTTATTATATATAAAACAATTTTTTAAATATATATAAATAAATAAATTAGAAAAATTTTTATATGACAACAATGAATAAAAGAACAGTCATTTTCAGGTGAGCCACAGCCGCACTACAAATCAGAAAAAAAGCGATTTGGATAAAGTGGCTGCTGCATTCATCCTTAGCTGACACAGTGATCATTGTTTAGGCAGCTAAAATCTGTTTAGGCTTTAGATGATAAATGATGAATTCGCAGTACTAACTGTTTGCCAGAATGGGTATATAACATTTCTGGAGAAGTCTTAAACTGATGACAGTGTAAAACCCTTGGGGTAGAGGAGGTGTTGAAAGACTGAGGGCTGATAATGTGTAACACACTGGAAATGTTCTGACCCAATGTTCCCCATGTCCATCCCTCCTTGAGCTTATAAACAACCTCTGTAAATTCAGCCAATCCTCCTCCTTCCACACCCCTCACAAAAATAATGAAGCTTGCCACCATCTGTGTAAACAGGCTTGGCTAGTAAGAGTCATAGTTTCCCAGTCTTGTTCTTGCGAGGGCTGATCACAAGACCCTGTGTGTCCCCAGTTCTTGAGTTAAGTGAGGGTGTAGCAGGGAGATGATGTTACCCTCTTATTGGACCCTTGTTGGTCTTTTTTCACGGAGTTATCTCAGATCAGTCAAGGGATAAAACCCTTAAGATTAGCCAGAAGGCAGGAAGAAGAGCACTGGTTTTAATTTATGTGGATACAAGGACTCAGAGCTGGGTTCTCATCATCTACTTGAGGGGGGCCCACCAGCATTTGATTCATTTTGTAGGCTTTTTGCATTTCTCTGTGTTTGTGTGTGCCTCTCGGAAAAGCGTTTGTTTGCTCAAGAGCTTTATTTACATTCACAGGCACTTTTTGGACGCACTAAATTGATTCCAGGCCTGTTCCTGGGTCGTGTCCATCAGCTCAGCCACAGTCCACAAACACTCTGCACACAGCGGGACCATTCTCGAGGTCCGCTGCTCTGCTACTCAGCGCCACAGTGACACACAGAAGCCATTTTGTGGGGATGCCTTAAAAGCTCGGTTGAGAGTTTGGGAGGTTCGCAATTTACATGTTAACCCTCTACTCTCACCTGCGTCTTCTAAATTTTCCCTCAGTCCACCCCACCCCTCCCACCACCCCGGCCTGCTCTCGCTCTCTTTTTCCAGGCCATTCCTGAAAGTAACTCGACGACACAGTGAACATTGCAGGAGTCCTGCTATCAATACACTCAGAGCTGCTGCAGGAAACCGCAGGCTAACCACTAAAAAGGGCTCAGACAGATAGTGAAACTGCTCTACAGGAGCTCTCTGTGTGTACAGTCAGACCAGCCAAGTTGTCACTCCAGGCTGTAGTTGTAGTCTGCCTTTTTCTATGACAGGAATGTTGGACAAATTTGGCTTATTTGTTGGCAAGGACATCTCCACAACAAACACATCAGAATCTGCCAGCACCATTTCCTTCACTGAACTGATTGCTGGACCCATGAGAAAAATGTAAACAGGTTTGTGGGATGTCGGCTTCCTTTATTATAAGAAGGTAAAGAGAGAATCCAAAAAATGTGCTTGTCAGAGGCTCCTTGACCAGGATGTCCCTTGGGTCAAACGCTGGCCCAGTAGCAATCAGCTCTCCTCAGTCCACAGCCATTCTTACCTCTCTCTTTTGCTCTCTTGCTCTCTCTGTCATTCTGTGCCAGTCTCTGGCTCGTTCCAATAAGAACCACCATTGTCCAGTCTTTTCAGAAACAGTCTCAAATGGTACACCCTGCCAACCTCTGACCCTGCATCAGCACTGACCTCATAACAGGTTCACAGCCCTTCTCTGTACGCAAAAGAGTTCCCCGCCCTGAATGAGCCCCTTGCCCTGAGTACAGAATCCACTCTTTGTATGTTAGATTTGTTATGGTTTTTACCTCTCTCACTTGTGTGCACACTTTCCACCTTCACTGCATCAGCACTACGAGCAATTCTCAGTTAAAATTTATGTCCCTGCTCGGAACTTTTGTTTTTCTTCAAGCTAGATCTTTTACTCCTTTCTGTGATCACATTAGCTGCTTCTGGAAGCGGAGACTATAAATACATTGGAGTAAATCTAATTTGAATGGCACAGGGAGAGGGCAATGGGTGCAACATGCTGGTCATTCCCTCAGTGACAGCACCTCCTTTCATTGACCATGTTAATTAATAACTGTTGACTTGCATTTGTTCCACAAGCCACAGTTTAGAGAGTGTCTGTGATGGGCCGGTTTTCCCCATTTGACACGAGGGTGTATTCCTTTCTCATCGGAGCAAACCCACACACTCGGTGCTCCGTTGGGAGTTTTGAAGACTCACTCACCTAATCATCTCCTCACTACTTTTAATCACTTCTGTACTTTTGTTTTTTAAAAACAATTAAAAAATTTTATGTCCCCAGTGCTCTTTGGCATCGCGTCTCGCTGTCTTGCCCTCTTGCCCTTTGTGTGGGAGGGTCCCTCTGTCTAGAATAACAGTGTTATGGAAGTTGGGAGGCCCAAGCAGCTCAGAGAGCAGCACTGTTGCAAAGGCCAGGCCCTGGCCTCCTCTGGGCGTCCCGTTTGTCTTGGCCTGACATTCCCAGCCTCTCCGAGCGCCCCTGTGGTCGGCCTGTGGGTGTGGAGGCAGACGGTCACATTCCCGCCAGCCCATGGACAGAGGCATCCCGGACCGCTCCCTCATTTCCCTCTCGGCTCTCAGTCAGCAGTGTCCCAGGACTCACTGTCCTGGCCAGAGTTTTAGAATGTGACCAAAGAGCTGATAATCACAGTGCAGTGTTTTATCAGTTCATCTATACCAGAGTCAAACAGATCAGCAGCTCCTATCACATTTTTACAGAACCCATGTCTTTGCAGCTAGAAGGGCAGCTCCTGACAGAAGAATGCCTGTACACACACACATACACACACACACACGCACGCACATGCACGCACGCACGCACGCACGCACATACATATGCACACTGGCCATTCAGGTTCTAAATTTGCTGAGTTTAATATCCAAGTGAATAGTTTGCTCTGCGGCGATGAGACAAGTGATAAAATATTTGCTTTATCTTGGAAACCAAAATATCGCTTAATCTGTTGAATCTTCAAAACCTAGATCAAATTTGAGCAGCTTAAATGTGTTATGCGCACACACCGTCTGCCAATGTAGCAGCAATCTAAACCATCTCCTCCATTTCATAAGAAGCACCTGTGTTTGGAGACTTAACATTCCACATACTTATCTGACCAAAAAAGGCCTTTGTGCATAGCACACATGTACTGAATAAACTGTACTGCACCATGAAGGTACGCACTCACCAGAAGGGTTATGGTAATGTATCAGCCAGCTACTGATGTGCACCCACTCGGCTAAGATTAGTTAAATAAAGAAAATATGTTTACTGACAAGACAAATCAAGCATTTCTTGTGATTTTCTCCAACATGTAATCTTCACCTGTAGTTGCGGTCTGCTGGGAAATGCGTCTCTTGAATCACTGTTGCAATTTTTCTACATAGTTTGCTTGTTGTGACAACTGCAAAGTGTAAAGGACAAGCCTCAGGCACCGAGCACTGCTGAAAACAACTCTCCAGACTCAGTCCCCCCCTCCCTCCCTGTCTTCCCCCTGTCCTCCTTTGCACAGACAGACAGAAACAGCAGACACACTTAATATACATACACACACACACACACACACACACACACACACACACACACACACACACACACACACTGCAGCCACCGTTTGACCTGTTAGGGAGAATCCAAACAAACATCCGCTCCCCACTAAAATACCGCAATGTCTGGATATATTGGTCTGTCCTCCCAGGGACTGGACACTAAAGAAAACATAAAGCTAAACCCTCGTTTGTTAACTCGCATCTGACTACCATGCCTGCTCATTCATAGTCCAGAGCCTTTAGCATTACCAATCAATGGTTGGACTGTTGACCTTTCCCCTGGGTCGTAACTCAAGCTCATAAGGCCAAGATAAAGCTAGCAGGGGTACGCTAGCAAGGTGGCGTCCTTTGCAGAGGCTCAGAATGGTAGCTTTGAATGGATGAGCAGGAGGAGGGCTATGTTCTGCTGAAAGCCACGCAGGCCAACATTGGTCACATTAATCACAGTCTGGATTGCGGCTCTATTTATATCCAGGAGTTATTCATCTATTTGCCTAATTGTCCCTGCCTGTCCACTATCCTGGCTCCTCCTTAAAAGGCCCCAAAAGGAAAAAAAAAGAGGAAAAGAATCTGGATTACTTCTGTCTGTGTTCTCCTCTCGGTCACTTTCACTCTGTCTATACTTACTGCTACACACAGGCACAGGTGTTCATCACTAATTATACCAGGATATTATTAGTCCCAGCCCTGCACAGGAGTGTAAGGGATCTAAGTTTGCATAGTGTTCAGTCCCCATTGGGTTGTTTTTAAATCCTGCAGAACAAGGCCCCTCTGTGGTGCTGCTCATGTCAAAGTGTTTAAACTAGCAAGAAAGNTTTTTTTTTTTCCACTCACATTATTGCCGCTGTAAAGCAACACCAACACAATGTTCTCCCACTTTGTCTCCAGCTTTTTCACAAGCACACATAGGGACAGGCGCACACACCCCACTCAATCATCCCCACACAAACCCACAAATGCATACGCGCATGCCCCCCGCCCTCCCTCTTATCCACAGTGTATATAAAAGCTGTATCGAATTGCACCTTGAGCTTAATTGGCTCGGCAGTACAGTGCGCCGCTGTCGACAGTGACAAATCGTTCTTTCAGAGCCCCAGAGAATGTCTGCTCACTGCCATGTCAGAGGACAGAGGAGGAGGGAAAAAAGTCAATTGTCCCCTGGCCGCCATTCAAACGATGTCGTAACTGCAAAGAAATCTGTAGGAGATGCATTTTGGAGGCTTGAAGTCTTGAGCCACCCCTCATTTCCTTCTGTTTTCCTGGGAAGGTGCAGTGATTAATTAAAACGTGCAAATATACAGGGAAATACAGCATATTAGCCAAAATAGAGTTTCTAACAAGCTAACAAGTCAATACTTGTTGTGACCACCTTTATTCTTCAGCACAGCCTGAACTCTCTGAGGCAGCTTTCTTGTCATTTCTTCAAGTAGTCTTCAGGAACAGTTCTCCAAGCTCCTTGAAGGACATTCAAAGCTGTTCTTTGGATGTTGGCTATCTTTTGTTCTCTTCTCTGTAAACATGATCCCATAGCGTTTCAATAATATTGAGGTCTGGGCTCTGGGGAGACCAGTCCATGACTGATTGTGCTCCATTGTGTGTTTTTCTAGGTCCTGTGTCAGGTCTTTGCTGGAAAATTTCCTATCTCTTAAGGAAAGTTTCAGATACTGTTCATCTTCTCTTGTCTTCCACACAAAGCACACCAGGTGAAATATGTCAAGTTTCAGCTAATAGCTCTTTGAGAATCACCTTGTTGCTGTAAAAAAAAAAAAACACACCATGCCTCTCAAACTGTGTTAGCATTGATATTTTTCGTAGCTCCAACTAAAGAAATGGGACCGAAACATATGTTTTTGCAACAGGCTGCTAGTAACAAAATGCCTGAAGGTACACTTTAAAACTGATTCTTTGCTAAGTTGTCTGTTATCTGTAGACACAACACTGGTTCATCCTTTCAGTTAGGAACCTTTTTTTATGCTTGACGCAAAATATAAAGAAATGAGAGGTGGCTCAAGACTTTTGCACCATACTCTGTTCAAGATTGTGCCTGAGGGCACTACACATTCAGGTGATTTGCTGTGTTTCTACTCAACTAAAGCAGGGCGAAGCTTTCATCAGATTCCTGACTGCTCCCTGTGATCACACAGTGGCCCAGATCATCCACTTCCACCCATTGGATCACTGCCGTGAGGAGGAACAGTACACAGATCAGATGAGACAGCTAATTCAATTAGGAGCAATCTGTTATTTTTAGGAGCTTGGATATGACTGTGTGCATGAGTGTGTGTGAGCATGAGAATGTATGCACAACCATTAAGACTGTGTGGGAGGGGCTATGTCAGAGGTCCCTGTGTGTGTGTGTGTGTGTGTGTGTGTGTGTGTGTGTGTGTGTGTGTGTGTGTGTGTGTGTGTGTGTGTGTGTGTGTGTGTGTGTGTGTG
>JASGAU010350158.1:7013-17725 GCA_030220045.1 Australoheros facetus | reverse complement strand
AACCCACACACACATACGTGACATTGTAAAGTAAACTGCAGCATGTCTGTTACTGTCACTGTGCAATTACACTAATTTATAGATTTATTTATTTTCATCTTTTTTTTCCTTTTTTGAGGAGCTCTTGATTACATTGAAGTTGTTCTTGTTTTTTAAACAACAACAACAACAATAATAATAATAATAATAATAATCCAAAGTTTTAGTCCATTTCCAAAAAGTTGAAAAGGTCAATGAGAAAGCCCTCAGGCACTAACTGATTTACTGATTATCACTGTACATCCCCAGCAGTCATAACTGAAATGTTGTTTGACAGGATTGTGAAAAAATTGCTCTAATTTACAGCTTATTGGCCAAAGGGAATTGTTTTTACTGCTCTGCTCTGAGCTCTTGTGTCAAGTTAAAATTGATACCACTTAATCAGTTTGTGGCCTGACAGGATCCCTTATAGAAGCATTACATTAATAAAATATTCCATGTTTTCTTTGCTATTTTGAAAAGCTAATAAATTATTATTATTTATTTTAGTCTTTAACCCTCTGGGGTCCAAGTTGACATTGGTGATGGCCGTAATTTATCAGAATATGTAATCTTTGTTCTTTAAAAAAAAGAAATGTTATATCAAATGTTGGGAAACAGAAGTCAAATAAAGGAATCATTCTAACTGACACACATCAAAATCAGTTTACATTAAACATATTTTTTGCTTGTCAGGGTTTGGGGTCAGGGTTGGAGTCTTCACTGATGATAACTTGGACCTAGAGAGATTAAAAAGAATTGAATTCACAAATAAAACAAATTAAGTTTTGCATGTTAAGCTGTGTGACTATCTGGCTCATTGTGGCAAAATGTGGGACTAGAGGCACATGGTACTACTAGAAGCAGTTTTAAGTACTGAGGCAGGTGTTTCTATATCTGTCTGTGGACAGATTTTGTCAATAGTATCCCAAAAAAATGCAAAATGCAACCACAAAGCTTTACATAAAGCAAAAGCAAAAGGGTGACTATCATCTGCGATTTCATTGGTATTGCAGTTGTACCTTGCCTTTTGCCCTGTGACAGCTATGATCGGTTCCAGCTCCACCCAGGACCCTGAACTGGATAAGCAGTCAAGAAGATTGATGGAATGATTTGTGCCCTCAACTGTAGAATTTTCAAGAACTAATCTAATCTTAGCTCTTCTACCTGACATAAATAATAAATAAAAGAATAATTTAAGGCACTAATGCTACTTGCAGTAAAATGCCATGGTTCATGCCATATTATTAAAGTTCATGGACTGCACAGAAAAGTCAGACCAGCACCAACACTGACTTATTATTGACTTACTTATTATAGTTACTTATTATTGCACATCAACTATTTCTCCTTTAGGTAAAGGAACAAAAGCTGCTACAATTGCACACTTGTTTTTAACCAGTCAAATTATAGTTTACATCCATTTCTGTTCCTGGGTCATATTGTTGAATAACAGCCAGGAAAGTTATGATGGTGTCACAGTACAGTTTACTTTAGAGCTTTGAGATATAAAATGCCACAACCATATTATTTTATCCTATTGTGTGAAATTTGTCAATAGTAGTGTACGTATTCTCGAATTACAGCTACAAGTATTCATCAAATGTGTGTTTACTTACATAATCCAATGAACGTTTTGTGCCACGTTTAGGACAACCCAAAAAGAGAATGCTGGAGCGTAGGCATAATAAGGTGTAGTCAAACAGATGGCAGCACAGTGGCTCAGTGGTTAGAACTGTTGCCTCACAGCAAGAGAGATCATGCTTTAAACCTGGGCAGGGCCTCCTATATGTAATGTACACACATTTATATATCATTCTTCTAATTTTACTGACCACTTTATGCACTTTAGATTACAAGTCACATTTTATCCATCCATAAAGAATTTTACTCATTTCAGAAGCTTTATCTACATGACCATTTCAGAATTATCAGTTAATCCTAACATTGCACGCCTGTGGTTTGTGGGAGGAAGCCAGAGCACCCCCACAGACACAGGGAGAACATACAAACTGCACACAGAAAGGCTGCGGCTGGGGTTCGAACAAGGAACTTTCTTGCTGTGAGGTGACAGTGCTAACCGCTGCAACACTGTGCCACTCAGTTTGGATTGTTGTGGCACTACAGCAGTCAAGTTTAGTCCCAAATGCAAAACTGTCTTGTGGTCTGATGTTCATAGAACATTTAAGTTCAGTTACATTTTAGTAACATAGTGCCAGCTCAGAACAAAATTTATACTAAGCTGCTTTATAGATTAGATAAGGTAAGATTTTAAAATATTAGTGAGAGAACCCCAACAATCAGACCATCCCTTGTGAGCAAGCACTTGGTGATGGTTGGAAGAATTTCCTTTAAACAGGATAGATTAAACTTCTCTCTCACACAAACTTTGTACACAAATCAGTGTGTTAGTCTGCTTTTCGCCTGAGACGTATAACTTGAAAGTTGCTTCTTTGGTAGACCATGCTCATTGACAGCAACTGAGACATAACATAGCTGAAAATGGTTTGCAGGACATTTTCTTCTGGTCTCTGGCTCTTAAATATTCCAGTTCTCGATGGGAAGATGACATTCACATGGTGGCTATATTTCATCTGACATCACGCCAAAGGGGAGAAGTTCAAATGCTGTTATCAAAAGAATCTCGTGCTGCTGTGATTTGAGTTTCGGACAAATTGTTTTCGTTGATCAGCAACAGGAAAGAATTTTATAGCGTGTTTCTCAGTCATCAGGCAAAAGCTAATGCTAGTATTCACCACTTCCCAGATAACATTACCATTGATAGTGTCACTTGATCCAATAGGAAAAGTGCAATTTAGTTATGCATTGGATCAAGCTTGAAATTTTGCCAGCTGTGACTTCAGAAATGTTATATTCAGTAACCCAACGTGAGAATATGCACGCTGGGACACATTGCCTATTCATGCCACACAAAACATTCACCACTGAATGGCTTGGAACAAATGGTGTAAGCATTACACAGAAATGCATGAGCCCAACATTTAAACCACTGAGCTGACATTAAATAAACCCCAGTGTCCTCTTGGTGCGTGGACATGCACCTTGCATTTACTGTAGGTGTTTTTATTGTAACTGGTGTATGTGCTACACATTTTGTCAAATAAATTTAATTTTGGTTGTTTTACAGTTGGAACAACAAAGGGGAGGTTGATCAATGCTTTCTGGGGTGAAGCAAAGGCATTTGTTCTCAATATCTGACATCTCAGTTTGGCCATCAGCAAAGCAAGCTGGAAGCTGCTTTAGGCATACTTAACAACAAAATGTCTCATTTGAATAAGTCTTTAACATTTCAGTGTAAATGTATTTTATTTTCTCAAATGTTGACTTACGTATTTGTCAAACATTGCACTGCAGCATTTATTTAATAGCATTAAATCATGAAGTACAGTGGTGTCATGGGCCACATACAATCCAATTTGATGTAAAGTGAGCTAGACCAGTAAAGACATTGAATAATAAAGCATTTTTTTTAAATTTTCAAATATTTCCATTTCTTTTAGTACATGTACATTCTCAAAATGTTTACATTTAATGAACAACCCATTTACAAAACAGAGAATGAGCCTGAGACGTATTAAGAACAATAAGTGGAATTTCAACTGTTTTTTCTTTTTTTTCTGCATTCAGACACACTATTGTCTTAAAGAAATGCATCAGCAGGGGTCCTCGGCTTAACCACCTTCCTTTGGCATGGCATGTCAGATTTTCAGTCTTTGTCAGTAAGAAGGCTGTAAAAGTGATGATGATTATTAATCATATAGTTTACAATTTGGACAACTGCTGTCATGATGTGAGTCACTCTTAACAACTAAAGCCAATTTAAGCTGCCAGGAATTGGACTGCCAAGGCTTGGGAGATTTTGCCTTGGGTGACAGTAACAATGGGAAATTGCCCTGAAAAACATAGATCCTGGAATCAGAACTATGGCTGTGTAATGTGCTGTGATACTGTAAAACATCCCAGTGGTGGATAGGAGTAGCTGAAAAAAAAATAGCCTGTTGATAATCTGGTTTAGGACTTATATTGGATTTTTACTTGCAAAGGTTTTGATTGCACTTAGTCTACGCATAGTTCTCAACCTGAGTCAAAGGTTATCTTAAAGATTATCAGTAGAGATAATTTAACATAGTTTATTGACATGTATTTTGCCTGAGAGGTGTAAAAATCCTCTTCAGCACTGTATGCAAGTCCTGTAATAGCATGGAAAACTCTTTGATAATCTGACCTTTTCTGATAGATTAAATTTTAACACACTCAGGGTCAGTCCATGGTGCATAAAAAACAAAACATTTTCTCTGATTCCTTCCATTTCAAGTCAGTCTTTACAGAACTGTGAATGTTTTCTGGGCTGGACTGGGACCTTTAGTGTGCCACTCCTGGCCCACAGTCTGCATGTTTGGCACCCATGGTCTAGTATGTTGCAAGTTTTAATACTTAATTGAAGCCCCGGGCAGATTTTGCCAATATTTGCAAGAGTATTAGGGTGGCTGTGGGTCAGGAGGCAGAGCAGGTCATCTACTAATTGGAAGGTTGGTGGTTCAATCCCCGGCTACTCCAGCCTGCACGTGAAAGTATTGTTGGGCAAGCTCCTGAACCCAGAGTTGCTCCTGATGCATCCATTGGAGCATGAATGTTAGATAGAAAGCACTTACACATAGGAAGTGCTTGTATGAATGGGTGAATGGGGTATGCTGTGTAAAGCACTTTAAAGTGCTCATATAGAGAAGTATGATATAAGAACCAGTCTATTTACCATCTCATATTTAGGTAAACTGACTCCACTCTGTCATCACAACATTACAGAAGGAACTATACAAACACAAGGACACACTACATTGGCCGCCTCTGTAGAGGGGAACTGCTGCATTTTGCCAGTTGTGCTTGTGAGAAATCCTGCAACTACTTTTACAATTGCAAAGTTATTGTAGTTAAACTTCAGTTCCACATGAAATGATGTCTCTAATTTAAGTAATTCATCTGCAGAAGGATAGTATTACAACCAGACTTCAGAAATTCTTTGCATAATTATGTAATGCATATCAAAGGTGAAACTCTGTTGATAACACGGTTTAGAATAATAATTTTGGCTAATGGAGTTTTTCAGAATACCTGTTTAGAGATCCCACCATCTCTGAGCAAAAATGTATATGGGAAATGTATGGAACTGTACTGCAGAAACACAACACTGATGAAACATTAATAAATAATGACTACTGCTATCAGGAAATGCAGTCTTATTTACTGATAAATCAGTGCTTAGCCAATCAATCAGTTCATCCAGGAATACTTTATGAACGGTGAGTAATTGAAAGGCCATACAGGTACTCTCCTTACTGTCATGTTTACAATTTTTTTCCCAGTGTACTGATCTGCATATTTCTGAATGACCAATAAACGAACAAATCTGTTACAAAGTGGAAAATTAAAAGGTTTATTTAATTCAAATCCAAGGCATTTTTGTCAAATGTTTACAAAGAGGAAAAAATAAGAATAATTTAAAAAACAAAATTAGAAAATACATTTTCCCAGGAGGCACAAAGATTTCAATGTGATATTTTATTATTGTCCAGTTTTTCAAATGAAAGTGAGCGTGGCTAATGCATATCAGAGCTTTAAATCATTATGAAAGGTTTATGAGGATGCTGATGATCTTGATTGTTTATCTGTTGTATGACTGAGACACGAGAGCCAAAGGAATACTTCAGCTTTGCTAGAAAAAATATCAACAGTAATCAATGGTTTTGCATCATATAGAAAACTTTACTAAAATGTTAACTCTCAGTTTCTTCAGACAACTGGACTGAAAGATTTTTCAGAGTCGGCCATAAAAGCCTCAATCTCCTCGACTGTGCGAGGGACACAAGTCAGCAGCTCAATGCCATTCGCTGTCACTGCAATGTCATCTTCAATGCGAACCTGCACACAGAAGGAACAAAGCAGTTAGTGAAACACGGCAGAGTCCAAAGCAGGAGACATTCAAACGCAAACTCCACGTAAAAGCAAATCAAAGACTTGAAATGAGCCGGGGCGGTCACTGACAAATGTGCATCTGTATATGTTTTCAGCTATACATTTTCATATACCATTTTAGTTTGTAGTAATATCCTCTTTTAAGAAAATTTGAACTCACATTATCAATTTGAAATGTGTTTTACATCTCTTTGGAGAAATACATCTTTGCAATCATGTTGGTGATTTTTTTTTTATTAGATAAATTTCACCAAACAAGGCTCTGACAGAAAATCACTTACTTTTACATTCTTCCATAATACTTGTCAGCTCACAGACTTTATAAACAGCTGAATCAGCATCCAAGTTCTATTATGACTGAATTTATCAAAAAAAAAAGTCAAAATGCCAGATATTCCATGATATTCATGACATTTAGCAGTGTCTGAGTTACACATACAAATCCACGTGCAAAGGATGGTTCAAGTAAGACAAGGAATTTTAGAGATAGCGGGGGCCTTAAAGAACTGGCTGATGTGTCCATGCTTAAAGGGACATTATTCTATCTTTATAACGTTTATCTTCAAAGTTGCACATTTCGCCTTTAGCAAATCATAAAAGAATACCAATCCTGTCAGCCTGTAGACCAAGTAGCAAATGCATGCTTTGCACTGAATTAATTTCAGTATTAATTGGCTCTGTGGTCTGTAACAACCCTGGTGAATCCACTCCAACATAAACAACAAAAAGCAAGCACACTAACCCCTCCAAAGCCACGGAAGCGAGCCAGCACTTGGTTGTTGATGAAGCCGCTCTGGGCAGGGCTAGCCAGGGCCTGGTCCAGTAGGTGGTTGATGAAGTATATGCCAGGCTCTACGGTGAGAACCATCCGCTCCTGCACCAGGCGGCCCATCCTCAGACTCTTCAATCCAGGCTCGTCGACTCGCTCAGTACCCTATACAGGACATGATAGATGATAGTATTATTTTATTATTAAAAATAAATGTACTATTAATAATAAAGATGTCTGTAAAACTGAGGTCTCTCCAACTGTGTGACACCACTATTAAATGTTAAATTTTTTTATTAAATTTGTGCCAAAGTAAAATGTTTCAGAGTTTTTCTTGTGAGACTTCAGGTGAAATCATCAATATGTTTCTACCCAAACTAGAGAGAATCTAGGTGAGAAACACACAATATGTAAGTTAATTAATTAATTCTTTTGTATTATATTCTACTGTCATACTTAATAAAGTCAGCCAATAGTATTGTCATGTATCCCCACACTCACTGAGCACTGCATTCAGTGATCGCCCCCTCTAAAAATGTGTTTCTCATACTGTTGGTGTCTGCAGGTGACCATTCAGTAGCTCTACCGGAAATACTGAGGGTTAACCGTCTTTTCTATTTACATGTCAGAACTGCTTATCAGTACAAATTCCTCCACCACAGCGTGAAACTATCTGTGCTCAGAGTTCAGACGACATTTTCTCTTCCCCTCGCTCCTGCCCTCATCCTGAACTTGTTCCTTGCTGCTTGGCCTCTTTTTGTTCCACTGTCACTTCTGCACCAATGACCTCTTTATTATTGATGACACATCAATAGTCCAGGAACAAAAACGTTTTCACCCTCTACTGTTTCCAGATTTTTTTTTACAGAAATAACTGCTGACTACTTGTTGTGATATAGCCAATCTCAGAATTTAAGAGTTCTGTTCTCACCTCAGGGTAACCTCCAACATCATGCACATCAATACCCAGCAAATGTCCGAGGCCATGGGGCATGAATGCAGAGCCCAGGTGGACCTTCATCATGTCCTCCACGCTGCCATTCAGGATGCCAATCTTTACAAGTTCTTCCAAGTGAATCTTGTCAGCCAAGCGGTGCATGTCAGTCCATTTCACACCTTCAAAACAAACATTTTTCTCAATGAAGAACAAAAGTGTTAAAACATTTAACTATGCATGTTATTTTAAAAGCCTTTTGAATTTTTAAAAACAGGCTTACAATTTATTGAGGACTGTAATTTACAAAGACATTATATTCAAGGCTCCAGCTGTAATGAACACTAAAGAATATTTTTCTAACTCTGCCGAAAACCCTGCAAGTGTAACCAGGGTATTAATCCTGCTGTATTTTTATATGAACAGAAGATTCAGTTTTAATGCCATTTCCTCACTTTACTGTTAGTTTATGTGGCTGTTATGTAAAGTGTCCATAGTTAAACTGAAAAGAATCTAACCTGGTCTGATAGCAGCCATTACGGCGCGTGAGGATTTCAGGACAGCCTCGTAGATGGCCCTCTGGTCAGGAGAGAACCTGCCGTTAGCTGGGAAGGAGCAGGTGATGTCTGAGGAGTAGCAGTAGTACTCTCCACCCATGTCAAACAAACTGCAGGGGACAAAACATCAAGTAGATGAGGTACGCAGAATTTATTTCCAACATGTTAAGTACACAAAACATGTACAGAGATGGCAAAGTCATCACAAGAACAGTAACCATGTCACTAAAAGGTGTTTTACAAAGACAGTAAGCTGGAAAGTTCCTCATTTGGAAGAATCTGTACACATTCTGAATTAAAAGCCAGAAACATGAGGTGCTGATAGTTAAAACCCCCCAAAAGGGTACTCACCACATATCTCCATCTGTAATTGTCTTGTCATTAGGAGCCCCCGCATGGCCATAATGGAGGACAGAGGAATTATTGCCACTGGTGGGTATAAACAATGCATAACTTAAAAAAAGACAACTAGTAACAAAATATCTGAAAATATCTAATAACAACTGATCTTCAAAGCCGCGAATGCTTTAAAGCATCAAATGGATTTCAGTTTTAAGAAAAACACTTTCATCTACAGAACACTAATCCTTACAATGTTCACGATACGGCCTTTAAAACAAAAGGCCAGAGCATGATTAACAATTTTTCATCCATAATGATGCTGCTAGCTCACAGCTAAAGGGAGGATGGTAATGTATTTTTTAATGAGAATGGTTTGTTTCGGCCAACAAGTCACCAGGGATACAGCAGAGATGCACACTGCCTGTTCAGCTGCATTATAAACTCAGCATTTTCTGCTCAAACCCTTGAAGGTGTTGCAATATTATAGTGTCCACTGTATTGCAATTTTGTAAAAAATGTAAGCTGTTTTTTTTTTTTTTTTCCCCCTTGGAGTGCTCAACTGAACTGAGGGTTATTTGATGCTCTAATGTCTGGGGCTATGGTTTCAGAGTCAACCGGTCGATTGTTTGGTCAATATCCTGCAATCACCAGTATTCCGATTCCTAAGGAGAAAAGCACTTCATCAATGGGCTTCCTTACTTCATTTTTGGCACTAGAAGAAAAAGACTCCCTTTAAAAAAATAAATAAAAAAGGGGCAGGTGGGGGTTCTGAGAACACCCCTGTGACTTTGTAACCCTGGACAGACCTATTCTAATATGGTCTAATTTATTTAATGTTTATGTTTACTAAATGGCTCTCTCCAAACTAATTGGCATCATTTCAAAAAAGTTGTTGAAATGATTTGATTGGTGCAAGTGTGGGTACATCTTCAGTTTCTTTGGATCAATACAGTCCTTCTAACATAATCAGAAATAAAACAGGTAATGAATTAAATGGTAAAGCTCACGTTCCACAGATACAGGTGTATGAGGTGTGGCGCATTCCTCCTTTAATGTAGCAGTAGTGCTGGAAGAGACTGCAGAGAAAGAAGAAGAAGAAAAAACACTAATTAGCTGACGGACTTCTGCTGCCCTTTTCAAGAATTCATTCAGCACTCAGTCTTTACTCATCACATGGTTGAGCACATCAAACACCTTTATGGACCTCAAAAGCAGTGCAGACCTTTGCGGGATGTTTAATGGTTCCTCTTGCATAGCAAGCACAAATGAGTATGACTATGACAACACCAAGGGTAGTGAATACAAAAATTGAACTTAAATACAAACACAAACTGTAATAAACTGTAGTAAACTGAAATATTTATGGTTACATTCTTTTGAATTTTGCTCCAAGATCTTGGACTTGACTAAAAGCTATGGGCAGCTGATTCTGAGTTAGCTGTGAGTACATCAAAACTACAGCCACGTTTTGAATCTGAATCATAACCCTGCAATAATCTGTGCGGCTATTTTTATACTTGGTTTATATACCAAAAGCATGAAGAACTATGCATAATTGCCAGTTACTGGTCTATAACTGTCATTACTAACAAGGCCTTCAGATTTCTTACTCCACTGCAGCTAATAACAGTGATAGCTGAGTGCTGGCGTGCAAAGAGATGTGACATTTCTGTTTGTTCCAGCTGAGCCACCAGGGTGTAATCTAAACTCATCTAAATTTAAAACATCACATTTAAAGGTTTAACAAATCCATTAATTATATATTGCCAAATACAGTGAATGCATCAGCATGACATCTAACCAAATTAATGTGAAAAAAGTCAATTTGCACAAATGTTAATCATGTTAAGTAAGTGAGACTAAGCAAAGTCTAACAAATGCTTTAATCCCTGCGTTCACTGCAGAACCACAGACACAAAAGAAAAGACGTTGTGCTTCCATATCTTGTCACTAAACACAGGCCTGTCTTCATAATGCCAAAAAACCAAGCAAAAAAATATTACCTCTCCATTTCATATTCTTTCTTTCCAGGTGTCACATGCTTCATGACCTACAGGAAAAAAATGAATATATGTGATTAGCAAGCACTGCTGTTATGATC
>JASGAU010350157.1:0-10681 GCA_030220045.1 Australoheros facetus | reverse complement strand
CCTCCAGCCTCTGGACACTACACTGACACACACAGCAAACCTTCTTGCCACAGCTCGCATTGATGTGCCATCCTAGTTGTGCTGCACTACCTGAGCCACTTGTGTGGGTTGTAGAGTCCGTCTCATGCTACCACGAGTGTGAAAGCACCACCGACATTCAAAAGTGACCAAAACATCAGCCAGAAAGCGTAGGTACTGAGAAGTGGTCTGTGGTCCCCACCTGCAGAACCACTCCTTTATTGAGTGTGTCTTGGTAATTGCCAATAATTTCCAGCTGTTGTCTATTCCATTTGCACAACAGCATGTGAAACTGATTGTCAATCAGTGTTGCTTCCTAAGTGGACAGTTTGATTTCACAGAAGTTTAAATTACTTGGAGTTATACTGTGTTGTTTAAGTGTTCCCTTTATTTTTTTGAGCAGTGTACTTTAAAAAGTACTGAAGGTCACACATGCTGATACATGCTCTCAAGGACAATGCAGAAGGACAGCAGGAGAACATATTAACTGTGTCTCTTTATAATTAGCAGTCAGAACGCAGGCTGCATAAGAATTCAGTTTGCATCCCCAGATGTGTTTGCAGCTGGTGACGGAGACGGTAAGATTTCCAGGATCATGGATATGTATGGTAGGTAGTTTGAAGGCATATACATAAACCCTCCTGGCCTTTCACTATCTCTGTTCTACCAATTAAGCAGCTACCTTTGTCCTCCTCTCTGCTGTCACTCTCAGGGCATCCAGCCTTTTGAGTGGCTGGTAGTTTGGCTGCTGAAAGAAGGAGATGACACAGTCCTCTCTCTAGCATTCCCAACACTGTGTGTCTGCTTTAATTACCCTGTGAGGAGTGGCACTCGCACAGTTATCAGATGATGAGCTCTGCCTCAGTCTGTGGCTCTGAGCCCTCGGTGTGATTGAGAAATTGTGTGTGTAGAAACTCTTAAATTTCTATTTTTATGAGGACTGGATGGGCTGAGTAGTGAGAATCAGAAGAATAATTCTCATTTTAATGGGATGATTTGGGATTATTTCTCTGTATGTGAGATGAATAGAGCAAAGCCATTGGTTTGGAGAGAGGGGACCTTTTTGCTATGGATCTTCTTTGTCTTTGATTGATGGCCTGTTTTGAATGTTTTGAGGATACTGGACATCTTAAATTTAATTAAAATGGATTCACTTTTTAGTTTCCTCCTTGAATTTCCTCTTAAAGTATGCTAAAAGAATTTATATCAGATGTTTGGACTGTGCCACTGCTTCTGTCTTTTTCTTCTCATCTTACTCACATCTATTATTCATGGTGCTTTTGTTCTTTCTGTGCATTAATGTGCTGCTAATGTAACACTTTACAAAAAGCCTCTGGATCTCAGTGGAACTGGCCAATACAATACTTAAATGTGGAAAAAACCTCTCATTTTTCTGTCTTGTTGAACACGCCACATCTGTTCAGTCAGTATCAGTAATAACCGTATGTGTCAAAGCGTGATTTCCTTCAAGTTTAAAAGCACCGTTGTGGGAAATACTGATACATTAGTTTGTTACTGGTTTGTTGCAGGCCTGGTGGACCATATTATAGTTGTCTGTCATGGTATGTTTTCAGTACCATTTGCAGAAAAGCAAAACTGCGCAGTTTTGCTTTTCTGTTTTATAAATAAAAATATTATTTATGCTGCCGTTTTTCTCATTTTCACATATGCAGATTTTTTTATGTTGGAGAATGCATCAGTGTTAGTCATACTTTTATTGAAAATGTGTAATATGTAGGTGCAGAGAGTTCTTGTTGGTTAGTTTCTTTAAAATATGAGCTATCACTTATTAATACACTGGACAGGGAAGATTGTACAAATTAGAGGTGAGGCCATGAAAGACGAAGTGAAAGCATTTTCCTCGTGTCGCATTTGCTGTGAATGTGTGAAGTGACCAAATTCAGTACAAAGTAAAAAGGGAATGTTTGTTAATGTGCTTGTTTCAGCACTATTTTATGGTTTAAGTGATGAATGACTGAACATTTGTATGCATTGAAACCTGAGAATGTTTGGAATTAATGTATTTACATTATTCACGTGTGAAGAACGTGTGAATGTTTGCAGTTATCATTATTTTTCCTCCCACTTTGTGCCCAGATACAAGCAGTTTAAAGCTTGCTTTTGGACCTCATGAGGCAACAGTTTCAACCCTGGGTCACTAAAACATCACCTATTAGCACCTTATACTTGACTGCACCTGTTCTGGAGCAGGTTATGTTCCTGATAGCAGATCATCATGTACTGGCCACTGCTTCATTTTTTTTTGTTTTTGCTGCTGGTGTCATGTAACGCTGTGTGTGTGGGTGAGGACCCCCAGATGCAGACACTGGAGACCGACTTAAACACTGGATCTCAGCTTTTATTGCTGGAAAACACAGGGAACAGGAGCAAAACTTAATCACAGAGGGAAAGCACACAGTGGGGGCAACACTATGACGACATCGCAACAAGAACAAAGTGAAAACACAGACAGTATATACACACAGCAGGTAATGGGCAAGTGGGAAACAGCTGGGAGGGAAACACAAGAAGCAAAACTAACCCTAAAGCACAAGGACCAAAGACTTACCAAAATAAAACAGGAAGTAACCTAACACAATACATGCAGACTTGACACCTAGGGAGACTGACACACACACAGAGGGGATCTAAACATAACTAAACACCCGACTACAACAGACTGACAAGAGACGGGGAAGCAAGTAAACAGGGCAGACACCTGAAACACAACACCGGAGACTTGATACAGGAGGGATAACAGACACCAACACACAGAAACCAGAATAACCTACAAACAACAAACTGAGAAACAAAACTGTAAGAAAACTAAGAAACAACCAGAAACCACGACAAAAACAGAACTACACAAAAGGAACACAAAACACTGGGCCGCCGGCCCAGGACCATGACAGCTGGCTGCAACGCAGTTTTATTGTTTTCTGCAAAACTGACACCACTAAAGTCCTGTAGGCTACTTTTTATTATAAGCCTACTTTCTGGTTTGTTCTGTATTCTTAGTCAGCATTTTCCCAGCTGTTAAAATTCTACTTTGGCTTAATATTTTAGTTTTCACTTCATGTGAATATTATACAGCTCTAGACTTGTCAGCATTGGTCATTTGATGCCACCATCGCTCCTTTTATTCAAACATACTTGTAGCTAGACTTGGGAAGCTCCCTTAGAGTAAATGCAGTTTTGGACCTGTTATTCCTACATGTAGCATACCGTGTGAGAATACTGGAGTTGTTAGGTCAGTGCCTATTTGTTGGAATGTTTGACCTCGCGTCTTGTTTGTGGTCATGTCTTAACAGAGGCGATCAGCGAACTATTCCATGCCGTAAAGAGGAATTGCATACGCAGCGTGGTCGGTCTTCATCAGCCACCCCGCAGAAAGCAATGTTTTATTTCAGCATACTCTGTGTTGATGATGTTAAGTACATAAATGGACTGTTTTAGCTGTGTTATTAGCAGACATCTCGAAGTGATAACAGACCTTCTCCACTCGTCTTCACAGCCACCGAGGAGAATTTAGCAGCTGCTCCGGTTTGCACACAATGATCACAGTGATCAATAACCCTTGATCAAAATTTGCACCACATATTTTGTGAAAAGAACATTATACTTGTAACTGTGCATGCTTCCATACTGAGCTTAACAACTTTTTTGCATGCACATTCTTGAACACCTCAGACAACGACTTACCTGTCTCCTTTTTATTGAATAGATAGAATAGACTTTCTTAAACATTTACTGATACATTAATCATTGCTATTGTTCAGCGATGACATGAATCACACTGATTATAAACAACAGAGAGGGTCTGGAGTTAGGAAGTGAACGGGAGGAAGTCAGTGAGCAATCAGTTCTTCTGCGTGTTGAATATGGGAGAATTGGGCTAGCGTAAAGACCCAGGTAACTTTGAGAAGAGCTAAATTGTTACAGCCAGTAAACTCTGAGGCAGGCAAGATCTCTGGGTGGTCAGCAATGGAGGGACTATGAAACTGCTAGTAGCTCCTTGGTGCCAGATAGCAGATGTAGGAATCTTTGGAGGTGTTCTCGAGTCCATGTTTGGGTGCTTGGACAAAGGACCTCCAGCATTCTGGGCAGGGCGGTTATAATCGTTTAGCTCGTTGGTTTTGTTTGAAGGAATATTTATGATAATGCAAAAATACTTTAACACGGGAAATGAGGCAGCGTGAGCAGTTACTGCCAGCTCCCCCATGTTTGGAATGAACACATACTGTATTGACAGGTATGTGAAATAAAGTCAGTAGTTTTAAGCAGTTGTTGAGAATGTAAGCCTAAGTTAATTTACAACTCTTGATATCAGCTGTTTAGTTGTATATATCAGACCAGATGTCTCCTGACAGGTGTCCACTATATATACATATAGCACCGACGAACAGAGCCAAGCTGCACCTTACTGCAGGGCAAACATGTCAGTAAGAAATGGCTCTCACAGTGTGTTTTTGGGACCAAATTAGTGTTTCCCATTGGCCTAAAAGCATCTGCTACACCTCACATCAGCTTCTTCACATATAAAGGCAAACAGGAAAGATTTTCACCGGATGGCATGCGTTTATCATCTAATCTAACTCCTCATCTTTAAGATTTTTGCTCCTACTTTATAGACAGCGGAAGCACCAATCCAACCTCAGATCTACAGAAACTGGTAGAAGCCTTATCAGGGGAGGTTCATCTCCATGAGAAAGACCATGACATTGCATCTCCACCCGTCCCCCAGAGACAGGGTTCAGAGGGCTTCCATGTCACTCCTGATCATCCATATCCAAGATCTCAATTCCATCTTCCGTCACTCTTGCTTTCATGAAGTTACTTCTTCAAGTTAGACATTATGAACAGATGTATTTGATTGTAAGATGTAATTGCAATAGAGGCATCGCTTACCTTTGACACTCAGTTTCTCTTCTTCTGTAGCTCACTTGCTCTTGCACTTTACCCAAAGCAGCTGATAAGATGACAGGAAGCAAGCGACCCACTCCACCCAACTTTTCAGCATGAAATACGTTAGTTAAGGTCATCCTTATCAAAGCCTGCTTGGCTTCCGCTTTATCTACAGTGAGGCCTGTAGAAGTAAACAGGCATCAGTCAGAAGGGTTTCCTGTAATTAGCCGACTAGCACATGCAGGAACTCACACGCTGCACACTATTTTCATCAAAGCAAAGACTCCGGCTCTGAGGTTCGACTGAAGCATCTGATGACAGTTTCAGCTGAGGTTTTTTTCCAATACTGATATGTTAGCTTAAGTCCTATCACATCAGTGACACTGAGAGTTCTTCACTACACTCTGTCATAGTGTCTGACACTGCGTTCACTTATGTATTTTTATGTCTGCATTTAACCATCATTTAATCTGAGGTGGCTGTGGCTCAGGAGGTAGAGCAGGTCATCTTCTAATCGGAAGGTTGGTGGTTCAATTCCTGGTTGCTCCAGTCTGCATGCAAAAGTATGAATGTGTGTGAATGTTAGATACAGTAGTAAGCACTTGGCTGCAGATAGGTAAATGCAAAGTGGTGGTGCTGCATAATAAACTAGACTGATTTTCCATTCACTAACAGTCACTAATTGACATTACACTGTAATGCCAATCAGTTGACAGTTGACAAGCTGTCACAGAATTTGCAAAACAGATAAGGCCATGCAGGCAGACTTTGAATTCAACTGGATCCACTGACCCAGTGAATGAAAAGGAATNGCTATTAAAATAATAAAAATTTAGAAGATAAAGCATCAAACGTGCGGTCTTTACTGTGGCTTTTACTAAATATGTGCTGCACCATTGTTGTGCGGTGTTCTCCACCAGGCAGGAATTTGTCTGTAGCTCACAGAGAGCCTGAGAACACATTTACACAGGCGATTAAAACAAGTGTAAAACACAGTGCTTCAGTTAGCTTAAAGTCTTGCTTTATTATTTTTCAGGTGAAAAAAAGGAACTATTTCTATTTAGCTGATGCACAATGAGTGTTTGTTCAGATTTTGTAGGTATTATTTTGTATAGAGAAACAAAAATGATTAAAATATATACATAGTTATAAACTTCAGTTATACAGATCACTATTTTTGATAGTTTGTACCTTTTCAGTGTTGCTATCAGCAGGACTATAGCACACAGGCAGAGCACACCAAGTCAGTATCCACCTTCCAGTGCGGTGTCTGCATATAGTGAAGGAACTGTAAAAGTACACACTTACCTGTTGAGACAGAAAGATGAATTAAAGCTGGTCCAGCTAACCATGAAACACCTTGTTATATCAGACTTAGTGAAATAGCCCTTTTAGATCCAGTGAGACCCATCCAGACCTCATTACTTCCTTCAGCGAACACGCTCCCATCTCCCATGGCATCAGTCACCATGGAATATTTAAAGCCAATTGTCATGAAGCCTGCAGAGTGGATTTCAGACCTGCCACAGTGGGAGAGATTGTGCCTCACTGACCAAATTAAGAGTGAATGTTATGAATGTGATCCCTGTGGCCTTGTTCATTTCTCTGTTTTTCCTGCCATTTTCCAGCTCTCCATACATTTTTTATTTTATTTTTTTTTTATTTCCAATGTAGTGCACTCTCATTGGAATCAGGAAGGATTTCTGTCAGGAAATCTTCTTAAAGCAGCACTTGGCAAGATTTTTATGGTGGGAAAACGCCCATGTGATCAGGCTAAATCGTGAAGAGCTGCTCATCCACACTAACGAGGAGCTGAAAATTTGGCCCATTTTCCCCCAATGAAATGTTTGTGTCGGGTTATCCCTGCTGGGAAGTCTTGTATGCAGAAGTCTTACTCCAAAGATTTGAAAGGATTCGGGCTAGGTGTTTTCCCAAACTTATTAGCTTTAAAAGAAAACTTAGCCACTGCTGGGTTTCTGATTTCTGTCAAATAGAACACTTTCCACAGTTGCATACTATTCTGTGATCTAGCTTTACATCTGTTCTAAATATAAACATTGCCAGACCTCTTGTTGCTGCTTTAGTAAAATCTTCTCTGTCCCAGAGATTCTCCTTTTCTCTTCCTTCCCTTCATCCCGTCTCTGAGACATGCAGCAGCCTCTCAGTGGAGTCCCTTACAAGCTTAAAGCAATCATCAGAGAACCACTCCACAGTGACTCATTGCATTTATGTTTAAGCCTCTTTCTGTCATCTCTTCATGTCCACTGATCCAACCATCCATCCATCAGTCAGCACCTCTCCAAACAACAGGTCTGCCTCACTGTTTCAGCAAATCTTCTTAGCGCCTAAAAAGAGCCATTGACACAATGAATCTCTCCTTCTCTTGTTTTCTCTTCTCACCTTTTTTTAGCAACATTTATTCTTACACTAGCCTTCCTTTTCATCCTCTTATCCACTCTCTCTCTCATGCCTTTATTAGTGTGATTCTTTGTTAGAAGCAGTGTTCCCAAAGGAGGATAGCCTACACACTCTCTCATCCCTGTCACTTATCTGCTCCAGGCCTCTCCACAGTGACAGAGAAACTGATGCCTACACATCCTCTCTGTAGAGAGCTCTTTGCAAGGTGTATTCTCATTTCACCTGTATAAATTAGAGCTGCAGAAGCAAGAAAGCATAAGATATGTCAAGGTCATGCACTTCATGCTATGACTGATTTTGATTGGTTGCAAAAGCTTTGCCATCCTTTATAATTGGGTTCACCTCACTGTTTAGCTTTCTGTAGCTTTCAGCCACAGGGGGTGCTACCTGCCCAGTGGCAGAGACTAGCTGGTGAATATAGTAAAGTGTTCACGGTTTGTTTCTGTTGCTCCCAAGTGGCCATAATGCAGTTAATTAACAATAAAGAATGAAAAGCCCAAATACTCAGTATAAAAAATGTATAAAAAACTAAAATCAGTGGTTTACTGAGGTCAGGTTCAAAACTCTGATAGCCTGAAGAAACTATTTCAGTAGTGAGGATTTTAATAAACACAAGTCATGTGCCTTGGCACCCAGGTTTCTGCTTTGGAAGGCTTAGCCAGGGCAGCAGTAGTGAGGAGCTTCATCTAAATGATGTTACTAATTAGCAGGAAGGTACTGCTGTGCACTACATTGATACAGGCTAATCCATTATGCATGGCTCGCATGAGTGTGTAAACAGCTCGTTTCAAAATGTCTATTTGCAAGTGCAGTGTGGGGGATGAAGAGTGTTCATGTAAGTGGTCGTCACTGCTAAGATTTCCCTCTTTTCATTGGACATTCATGTCAATAACACACACACACACACACACAGGAACCCCATCAGTTTTTTTATAATGTGCCTACACCTTTCACATTTCTACATGCCATGGTTTCTGATGAGTACACACAAGCACACACACTGTAGAGCTGGCAGCCATGTCCCAGGTGCACCTGTCCTCAGTGTTGGTTAAAAGGAGGATCATTTGAGAACTGCGGTCTGAAAGGTGACCCTCTCCTCTAGATACGAGCAGTAGAAGTGTTCCTATTCAGTTGAGTTCAGTTTCATTTGCCAATTCATGGCAACAGCTGCCTCGAGGCCCTTTATATTGTAAGCTAAAGACCCTAAAACCCCAATAATCACACAATCCTCTATGAGCAAGCACCTGGTGACAGTAGGAAACCCCCAGCAGGCTAAGCACTGCAGTATAATTATGGTTATGGGATGGTTTAGGGTCACATGATCCAGCCCTAGCTATAAAAAAAGTAAAGTTTTAAGTCTAATCTTAAAAGTAGGCAGTGTGTCTGTCCCACCGAATCCAATCTGGGAGTTTGTTCCACACGAGAAAGGTCTGATAGCTGAAGACTCTGCCTCCTATTCTACTTTAACATATGACTGTGATAAGATACTTTCTGTTGGCTAATACCATGATTCAAACCATCCTCATGTTATAGGAGAGGCTGACATTCTCCAGAGAAAAGCTCTGATTACAGTAAACACAAATTACACGCAGTCAGCTACTGAGGATTACAGCCTCTGTCATATGTCTCATATTTATCACCTGCTTGAATGAATATGTTACGCAATAAATGATAATAATGTCACTTAAATGTGTTAAGTATAAACATCTAGTTCAGTTATTATTTTTCTCATTTATTTCTGTGCTGCAGTTGTGTTTTGGCACTCTGCTGCCTCTCTGTGGCCATAAATGCACATTACATCTCACGGTGACAGTTCAGCTTCTCGTTTCATCCTTTAAAGCCTCCAATCAGAAAATCAGTTCTTATATCAAATAATTAAAAGAAAGACAGTGAATACAAACACTTTGAAAGACTTAACTGTGAAATATTGAATGTTTGTGCATAACCAAAACATATTTTCAAAATAGCATACCTGTTTCTTTTGACTGATTATTTATACAGGTTTCATATAGAAGAGGATGTTTTACAATGTCTCGGGTAGATGTAGTGGAATGGATGCAGAGAGGTAAAAAGTGAGGTATTCGTGACAGTGTCAAATGTTCATTGTCAGACACAACAGCTCAGGAATGCTAACTGTGCAGTTTTAGGTGCCATATTAATTATGAGAAATAAAAAACAACCTAAAGCATGTTTCCTGCAGCAGCTTTAGTGGTAGAAATAGCTTAAAGTGAATGACATGATGATAACCTGATCACGAATTTTTTCCCTCTCTTCCTTCATCCAGGTATATGGGCCAAAATTGTTACGCCCCAACGCAAAATAGATGCGATTAAGGGTCAGTACGTGGAGCTGAGGGCTTCGTACACCGGCAGCGACCCAAACACCAACACCATCATCTGGAACTTTGTTCCAGACGGTGGTGTTGGCGGCACCCAGCTGGTAAGGAAATAATTACACTTAGAAATAATGTTTGCTGTGCTCATGCTGTTAATCTGGTAAAGCTCTTACTTTGTAAACCCTTAGAAATTAATCCAAGAAAAAAAAAAGGGTTAAAGCTTTCTTTATATGAGCATTGTGTGTGTGTGTGTGTGTGTGTGTGTGTGTGTGTGTGTGTGTGTGTGTGTTTTTCCACATCAGAGTTTGAAGTAATTGTTTCAGTAAGTAAGCCCACCTGAATGCAACACTTTTTTACATCATCTCGAGGTCTGAGTGTGGGCCAGCTTAAATATCCACCCAGGTCACATCACTGAGCTGAGCAGATGGATGGCCCCAAAAGAGGATCACAATCAAATAGAAAGAGGGGAGGAAAGAGAACTCATAGAGGGGGGAAAAGGGCAGTGGAGTCAGAGAGTTTTTGTTGTTTTTTTGGACGGCCGCTCACCGTCTCACTCTGCTTTACTGTTTGCAGCCAAAAACATGAATGAAAAGAACAAATCAGAACTGCTGCAGTCTCTGCAGAGAGCTTTGTGTTAGACTGTTGTACCGCCAAGTGGATAAAGTGAGATATTCCCCTCTGACACAGTAACTAAAATTTGAAAAATTATGTTTGCTAATATCAGTTTTCTCTGTGTGATAAAATCATGCAGAAATATGTTGAAAATCATTAAAAGAACGTGTCGTATGTGTTTCCAGCTCCTTAGTTGAGTTTTGTGTGATTAATCATAAATACGTGTGCGTGAGTCCTTATGCAGCCCCTCACTTCATCGTCTTTCTGAAACTTCAAGGTACAGGGGTTGGACTATGAAACTGAAACACCTGGTTTTAGACCACAATAATTTATTAGTATGGTGTAGGGCCTCCTTTTGCGGCCAATACAGCATCAATTCGTCTTGGGAATGAC
>JASGAU010350144.1:0-15711 GCA_030220045.1 Australoheros facetus | reverse complement strand
GTAGAAAACTTGATGTTGAGACGGCAGAGTCACGCCCTTCTGCCGCTTTCGTCACGCGTTCGTGGTTCGAGACCAGCTAGCTTGCGGGGCCGGAATTGAATCTGTTTTTCGGCCGATCACCGAGTGTTTCGGCGGTGGAAAACCTGCCTAACGGTTCAAATTACGGCACAGGCTCCGGAACCCTGTTGGTGGGAAAGACGCCAGATACAGCAGAGACGATGAAAACCCTGTAGTTCCCATTGCTGAGCCACAAGTTGGCGGTGTGGTTTTTTTTGCAAAGCTTGTTTATGCAACACGCACATGTGTGGAGGGACTCAGTGGGATGCACAGCAAAGATTTGTTCGTTATTTACAAAATGGCCAATGTGAGAAGCTTTGTGTGGACTGACGACGAGGTTGGATTGCTGCTGCCCACAACACTAAATTACAAAACTACAGAAACACAGGAAAATATTGACTAGGAATCATGGCGCTCAAAGTACACAGATATTTAAGTTAAAGTTTAAGTTGAGTTCCATTTCAACAATTACAAAACAAGTTCAATCTGGAAAGTAAAGATTTCTTTAAATATCTAAAGATTTGAAGTTTCATAAAAAGACTATTTCCATCCTTCCCCAATCAGCCCCCATCCTCCTCTATGGAGACAATCCTTCTGTTTGTTCCAGTTAGAAAAGGCTTAATTACAAGGATCCATAATTGGCTGTCGCGGGAATACTCAGCACCCACATAGATCACCTGAAAAAGACTTGGCAGGAAGATCTAGGAATGATCATTACAGATGATCAATGGTCTGAAGCCCAGGAATATGTTCATTCTACTTCTGTGTGCGTTAGGCATGGTCTTGCAATTCACGGTTTTACACAGATTGCATTTATCGAAACTGAAAATGTCAAAGATGTTTCCCTCTGTTGATCCTTCCTGTGACAGATGCACACTGGGACCGGCCTCAATAGCACATATGTTCTGGAATTATCCATACATTATAACATATTGGAATACTATTTTTCAGGCCCTTTCCAAAATTTTGAAAAAAAACAGATCAAACTTGACCGTCTTTTGGCTCTATTTGGTGTGAGGCTGACTACTGTGCATCTGTTGGACACACAGGATAGAATGATCTGTTTTGTGACTTTAATGGCATGGAGACTGATTTTGCTGTGTTGGAAGGAAAAAAACCCTCCCTCTGACTTAGCTTTAATGAAAGATATTTTGGGACATTTAAAATAGGAGAAAATTAAATATTCATTGAAGGGAAAATCTAATATTTTCTACTCAACTTGGCAGTGCTTTATAAATTATTTCAACGCAAATATATGGTTGTTTAGTTTGGTATAACACGTATACGATGTCCTCTGATGTTTGCTCTTTTGATTTTATGTAGGTTTTTTTGTTTTGTATTGTTTTCTAACTCGATGGGGAAAAAAATCCTCAATAAAGAAAAGATTGAAAAAAGTTTAAGTTAAATTCAAAAGACTGAGCAGAACAAGAAGCACTCGTGAGTCCGCCATTGCAATTCTTGTTAATCTATTAGCGCATGCGTGGAAAACTGTGGCGGTCGCAACCATAGTGCGCATGTGCGAGTGCCCCCGTTTCCAAAAAGCATCTTATTCGTCCGTTAACACGGAGACGAAGGCCGGAGCGTTTCAGAAACGCTTCACTCTGGAGCCCGTTTCCAAATCGTATCGTTTTCATTCCGTTTTCATGTAAATGCATCAAAACGACACCGTTTTCATTTTGAAACGGTGATGAGTGACAGGCTTGGGCGGATCAGCTAACTTGAAGGCGGATCCGTCCCGGAGTCTTTTGCTATCTGGGGAGGTCTAAAGAGATGTGGATGCAAGTTAAGGAGGCCATGATTTGACTGAATAAACAAAATAAACCTGTCGGAGAGACAGTGGAAAGTGTGTAGCTGGGAAATTATTGCAAATCATCTATCAAAAAAGAAACCTTTTCCTATGTTGCTGAACTGTTATAATTAATGTTTTTGAATATTTTAGTTTCAGATGATTGATGAAGGGGAAAAAGAGAATTTATTTACTTATTTCATGTGAAAGTAATATAATGTGTGTTCACCCTTTGTATGTAGCTGGAAATATTTGAAAATATTTTCATTGCAGAAAATCCCTGGGTTTTTGACGGTCCCATAAGATTGCTATTTAATGTATCTGAATTCTTAAATTAAGAAGAATAAATTTTAACATTTTATTTTGAAAATGGGACATATAAATGACAGATGTTAAGAAATGCTTCCTCAGATACGTTGCAGGAGTGAATAGAAAGTATTTATTGTGTGTGTCCCACTTTTATCTGTGGGATTTCAGCTGATGGTTCCTATACAGTTGAACTGTGAGGCTGGAGATTTTCTATATTTTTTGTATTGATAACAAATAACATGAAAATGCCAAAAGCAGCAGTGTCTTAACAAGTATTACCCATGTTTACAAATCCTGATATGTCTTTCATTTGTTACATTGTTGTTCAGTGGGTCTTTTGACAGGATTTGTTGACATGAAGCATACAGGAAACCAGCAGCCGTGAAACTTTAGGATAGAGGAAGCCAGAGTGAACTGGGCCCCATTAAAAAAAAAATTTATTTACTTTTTAGAAACAGTAAAACATTGTCAACAGATTGAAATGTTGATTGATACGAACTGGTATGCAAATCTATCATTCGGTATTTTAAACACAGGCATCTGACCAATTTGATGCGGCATTGTGTTTCATTGCTTAATAAATTGTAATAAATTGAGTTGACATAATTAGATTTAGTAAGTGCAACAAAACAAAGTCCAGTGCTATGATTGTACCAGAATGATGGGAATGTGACTGCTGATGGAAGCAGTAGGATGAATTCTTAAGTCTACTCTCTACTTAGATTCAGCCAGCACTGCAAAACTGATCAGGCACTGCTGCACAGTGCACATGGATAATGACCCAAAGCATACTGCAAAAGCAAGTACTTCAGTGACTGCTTTTACTCAGCTGATTTACCAGAATGAAGCAAACACTTAGTAAAGTCTGCAGAGGTAAATGTAAATTTTCTGGAGGAGAGTTTCTTCCAGTCCTTTGTAATACTGAGAGTAACTAAATGTCCACAGAGCTTCAGTTAGATTAGATTAGATTAGATTAGATTAAGTTTTCCCTTTGGGAGGGTTCCGTCAGGGAAATTAAAGTTCCAGTAGTACTTTTACATTATAGGCACACAAGCAGCAATATAGTCAGAAATATACACACAACAGAATACATAAACAAAGATACAACAAAGACAAAGGAAGATATGTCTGACAGATGATGTGGTATTGCATCTTGATATTGCCCATTGTCCAGTACTGCTTTATGCTTTCGTGTGTTTGTGGTCAAGCTCAGCCCCCCACCCCCCATGAGAGCTAAAGCCACAGATTTTTCTTTATACATGTCTGTAAAGCTTTTTGGTTTTATCATTTTCAATCTTTTAATATCAGGTGCAGTATGTTCTGTCAAACTGGCAATAATGCAAAGAGTGGATTTTAAAACTAAATGTTTCAGCTGTCGCTGATGAAGAGGTTTTTGCTTCCAAATGTTGCTCACTTTGCACGCTTCTTTCCACAGGAACAATGATCGTGTTGAAACATTTTAGCACTTTATTTATTAGTGTATCTATTACCCATCTGCCTGTTCCAGTCTCATACTGTTTAGACGCCGGCTTGTCCTTCAAATCATTCTGCAGCATTGTGTTATTATTGTTCAGAGTCGTTAGACTTGATTTGCTAACTTTTCGAGTATTTTTTTTTCCTTTTGCACTTACCTGAGGCTATTTCGCTCTCTCTGCCTCAGGGCTCCTCCCACAGCCCGCCTCCATTGTGCCTTTTCTCCATTCAGAGTTTTTCTTTGGCATATTGTTGAACTTAAACCCTTCTTGTAGTATATCTCCTTTAGAGGCAGGTAGAATAATATCCTTGAAAATATCCTTAATAATTTCTGAATATAAACTATAACTATTTCTATTTTCTCGTTTCAGATTCTTTTAGGGAAACACTTAAAATTACGGGGCGAGAGATCAAACCTGCGGGTCTCCGGCAGGTTGCGCTCTGCCCGCGCGTCTCTGCACACGCCCCGGCCTCGTCGTGAGCGCGCGGCTCGCGCAGCAGCAGCGGAGCGGGAGCGCGGATCGGATCGAAGCGGACATTCTGCAGTCAGTGTCGGAGGGCTCTGCTGGTGTGGATGGTATCGAGTTGGACGGACTTTTTCACCGGGTTATTCTGCAGCGTCGCCGGGTGAGTTCCGCGGGAAACCGCACATCGAGTTCAGCTGGCAAAGTTAGGGTGGGTGGACAAAGGTGCGAATTGAATGCGGCGAACGGCTCTCGAAAGCCGGCAGTGCATCTTCTTTTATTCTTACTTGAAGACATAGAGGGATGATGTGGTGACATGAGCCGTGCAACATCTGTTATAATGCTGCTGTGCGTGCTGTGCTGCAGCTCCGTGGCTTTACGCAGAGTAAGTGCGCGCTGCCACACGGCGTGGAGGGAAAACGCTGTGGTGACTGCTGATGATCCGCGGGCTGCGGGCTCCACATTTAGCAGTATGGGACAGCTGTAGGTCCAATCCCTGCTGCAGCTACCCGGACCTGATGGCTGTGTAACTGTCATTGCGTTCTCCTTGCGTTACGACCTGCATTATGAAACACGGGCTGAGCGCTGGCGTTGGATAGCGTTGAATAGCATTTCGCTTGCCTCAACCGTGTCGCAGACTATCTATTGGGACGAGCGCAGCTGTATGTTATTGATTATGCATTTGATACAACAACTTTAATATTTGCTTTAGAAAACACACATACACAAACACACACACACACACACACACACACACATAGAGAGAGAGAAAGCAGGCCTCCCTCGCGCCTTTATGTTAATTATTTCCATTATGCTGTGGCCTACAGTAGAACTCAAATGCTGCCATAGCTGGAACACTCTGGGAATTAAATAAAAATAAATAAATAAATAAACAAATAATCATGTGTACTATTTCACGAATCTGGACGTGCTTGGGAGAAATCCTTGGATCCTGTTTTTTGTGCGGGAGTCGTGCAGGTTGGACTGATGCAGACATGTTCTAGTTCGGAGGGGAGTGTGTGCGTTGCTGCAGACAAACAGATGGAAGCAACAACTGGGACTGGTCTGAAGTGTCCCATGGGCATTGAGTGAAAAAAGTATGAATGCGCACTGTAAGTGTGTGTGTGTGTGTGTATAAAGAGAGGCTATATCATCAACGTTGCCGGCAGTCAGTAAGGGTCTGATCTTCAGGGTGGAGCTGCATTAATGGAAAGGTCATCAGGATGTAGGAGTCAGTGTTGGAAGCATTCAGTCTATGGCTAGGCTGTGCTTTTCTCTTTACCATCGGCATAAGTGCACACATACCCGTGGACATATCTGCTACTTCGTGTGTGCGTGTGTGAGTGTGCCAGAAAGACAGAGCAAGAGAGAGACAGAGTATGTGGGTGCTTCCTCCTCTTCCTCTCACTTTTGATCAGGCGAGCGAGGCAACCAAGCAGCCTCATAGCTGTTCATTCGCTTGCTGCTGCCAGAGCCTGTGCAGCTCCTCCTTCACACCTCTTTCCCTAACACCTCCTCCTCTTCTTCATCACCTGTTATCCTATCTAACACCTCCTTCATCGCCCACTTGTCTTTCACCTGTTATGAACAGGCTAATTGGAATGCAGTCTGGCTGCTTTAGTCTGCCATGTGGCATGTATAATTATAACCATGAAAAAACATTTCTGATGTATTTGGTTATTAAATTTGTTTGAATTTTGTAATTCTGATTGTGGGAGTGATGCAGGTATAAAACATTATTTAGGCTTTAATAAATCACTCACAGACAGTAATGTAAACATTGAAAGAAAATTGCAACAGAATATTCATATTTAAGATGACACAAATTAACCAGAGTCCAGCACTGGAATGGAACATGCAGAGCTGTTGTTGTTTTGGAACATTGTTTTTTCACTAGTGTTGTGTGTGTGTGTGTGTGTGTGTGTGTGTGTGTGTGTGTGTGTGTGTGTGTGTGCACGCGTGAAAATATATACACAAAACATAAATACAACTTGCCTTGAGGTGACAGTTTCTGTGATTTGGTGCTATATAAATGAAACTGAATTGAAAAATATATATTTCTGTAATTAAAATTCCAAAGGTATTTTTATGGGGCAGTAAATTAAAATGTAGCTGTTTTAGCTTGAAATTTACATGAAATCTTGTGTGTTTTTACAGAGAGTTTATATTAAATAAAAGGTATTTAACCCTTTAACAATCCTGGATTTTTTTGGCCAATTTCTTTGGGCCCAGATACGGGCCCAAGTATTGTTAAAGGTTTAAATGTGCAAAAACAATGATATTACCTAATAATATGGCCAAAGACTATACAATGCAATAAATCAGGCTTAAAATTGCAGAAAAGTACTGTTATTACTTGGGTTCTATTATGTAATTTTATGTGAATAAATCTTATACTTTTTGATTAGTGTAATAAAATTATGTACTACTCATTAGCAAAAAAGCAAAGTACTGTAGTTCATCTAGTAATTGTATTTAAAATGACAACACTCCACTGTAGCTGTGTAGCTGCTCAGGAGGTAGAGCAGGTCACCTATTGATTGGAAGGTTGGTGGTTCGATCCCCAGCTGCTCCAGTCTGCATGCCAAAATCTCCTTGGCTAAAATACTGAACCCCACGTTGCTCTCTGATGTGTTCGTCAGAGTGTGAATGTTGGGTAGAAAGCAATTAGGAGCAGAAAAGTGCCGTATAAGAACCAGTCCATTTACCATTTTTGATTATATCAAGCAGCACAGTGGTGTGGTGTCTCACAGTTACAAGGTCCAGGGTTTGAATCCACCTTGGCCTCTCTGTGTGGATTTCGCATGTTCTCCTTGTGTTTGCGTGGGTTTCCTCCCACAGTACAAAGACATGCAGTTAGTGGGGTTCGGTTAATTGGTGATTCTAAATTGCACATAGGTGTGAATGTGAATGGTTGTCTGTCTCTCTGTACACCTGTACATGGTGTATCCTGCCTATGACAGCTGGGATAGGCTCCATCCCCCGTGACCTGAACAGGATAAATGGAAGAGAATGGATGGATGGATTATATCAACAGTGGCTGAATAAATTAGAAAATGATAAGATTTTGTTTTACAATGACAACTCTTAAACAATTAGGACATTTACTTCCTGTGTCTCAGCATTTAATTTTCTTAATTAACAGGCCACAACAGAAAACCTCTAACAATTTGTTATTAAAAAAATAAATAAAAGTGCTCGGTTCTAAATGGCCTTTAATGAGCCACACAAACAAAACAGAACAAATGTTAAAAACACTGAACATGGCAAGTTTCCCTGGTGCTGCAGACACCTACAGATGTTTGGACACTTCTTGACAGCAAAGTCATGTTTCAGTCCAGGTGCAGCTGATAACAGGTGCAGTTCAGGTTCACTGTGAAACACAATGAAATAATTGTCTACCCTCAAGGAAAGGTGGCCAAAGACCAGTGTTCTCTGCTAATCCATCCAGATTTTTTTCCTGGTTTTGCTTTTTCCTAGTATTTCACTCAATACAGGTAGCATGAAACCGTACACACAGTCCATTCAGGTTGCACAGGTAGTCCAGCTTGACCAGAATGCATGTCCAAGGTGCAGCTGCCAGAGGGTTTGCTGCGTCTCTAAACACGGTTTCAAGAGTGTGACGAGGAGTTCCCGCATCCATGGTGCTTATTTGGAACACTGGTTGGTCTTGAAAGGTCCATTTGTCATCCTTCACCTGGTTCAGACTCTAAAGGGTCAGTCTTTCAGTCTAAAGTTGAAAAGCCCACACTTTCCCCTTGTAAGTGTCCACTAATCCACAATGACCTCTCCCTGTAAAGTCTGCTTCCCTCCTGTATCGTGCTGATTTGCTCAAGTAAGCGGTTGTTGGGTTTGTGCTGCCGAGTGCCCGACCTACATGCCTTATTTCTGTTCAGAAATAAAATCCTTAATCTTATTGGTTGGAGAATGGTTTCTGATTTAACCCTTTTATTTATTGATATTTTTATATTATAAAAGAAATTACAAAACTGTTCTGACATTTTTAGTGTGACAAACTTTACTTAGTTATTTAAGACAATATTCGATAATATTGATTGTATTTTTTAATGATACAAGCCTGTAGTAATTTCACAGATATCTTAAGAATAGCATAGAGTGTGCATTTTTGTTTTTATTACTTTTCTGTAATTTTACCAATTCTTGTAATATAAAACATGCCATCTGTGAAATTACCATAATTATACCTTTTCACAGTTTACTAATAGTTGCAAATGTTATATACTCAGAAAAAAACATTCATACATTCCCCACCTTTTTCATGGTGAAAACTTCCATAATTAAGCTGTTAATTAATGAAAAAAAATTAATATAATATTACTGAAACTATACTTCTTTTACTGTCATTTTTTGGCATTTTCAATCAGTGCATCAAATTTTAGATATGTATTTACAGCATTAAACTAGAATTGATCTCGTTTATATTTTCAGTAAACATAGCATATTTGTGAAATTATATTAAACTTGCAACTATATTTTTACAGTCTTTTTGTGTGGAAAAATGTTTAAAAATCATGTTTAGTCATGGCTACAGGCCATGTTTTGTGTGTAAATTCACAGTCTGTTTTTATCCTCCTGCTCAATATAAAGTGGGAGCATATTGTTGTCATACCCTCCGTTCGGCCATCCATCCGGTCTGCCTGTTATGAGGTTTTATATTTCCGGTCTATAGACTACAAAACCACAAGGAGTTGAGCCAAGAAATTTGGCATACGTGTTCTTTACTCTTCAAAGATGTGCAACACTATATTCATATTTCTTGATGTTTAGTACCCTTTGTACACTTTGGCTGTATTTATTTGAAGTGGAGAGTAAACAACATGGCAGATATCAGACTGCTAGCCTAATCATGCGATCATATTGTACTGAAATGGAGAAAGTGGGGATTCCCCATATCTAGCAACTGACCTAGGTCACTGAACAGCTGGCAGTAGCTAGATAGTGAGAAACTGGAGAATCCTATATTTCTAGGTAGAGTCAGTCTACTTATAGTGACAGTTATACACTAGTAGTACACTAGTACCTGATTGCCTGGCTGCGCCTTGCTGAGGTGCCATTGTGAATGTCAGCTACTGGAACAGATCGCCATCATCACAGTTAGCTAGCGGTGCCACCATTAGCACTAGCAAGCGGTTGTTCAGTACCGAGGGGTACCCACCTTTCTGATGGCACCAGCACTGTTGAACAGCTAGCTCCCGATGTTTTAATTGGCGTGTGATTTAGTATGCGAATAGTAGATAGAAAGTACCTTGATGTAGAAAGTGCTTGTATGAATGTGTGGGAATGAGACATGCTGTGTGAACCAGTGTTAATTTTGACAGCATATTTTGATTTAGTTTTAGTCATAGTCTTCTGACGAAAATGTAATTTAGTTTTAGTCATATTTTAGTCATCTGAAAAGTTTTAGTTTTAGTCTAATTTTAGTCGACGAATTATCGTAAGAATATAGTCGACTAAAATATAAAGGGTGTAAAATGTAAATGCTTTTTCTTCAGTTCCCTTGAATTAGTCATTATACAAACTTACACAAAATTAAACATTTATTAAAAGTTATAGAATATTATTAATATTAACATTAGCATTTCACCTGCTTCCCACACACCTGATCATTAACACCACCTTACTGAGATAACACGAGCGTTTTACAGCAGGACGCTCTGAAAGGTACAGGGCAGTGTTCAGGACTAAGATTAGGAAAAGCTAATCCACCGCGGTGTGGAGATTTTCTCTAAACACAAACGCTAAACTGGGAAAAACACTTTACCCTGCATGACATTAAAATGCTTACCTTTGCATGCAGATCTGGGTGACTGGTTTGCTGATGTTGTTTAAGATTTGTCGTGTTTTTTTACCCGAGATAGTCGCCCCACATGGTTTACACACCATTTTGTTTGTCACAACGTTAAAGGACAAATGTGTCCATACATCGGCTCTTCTCTTTCTCCCTGCTGACATTGGTTACATAACTTAGTTCTATCGGAAGTAACGACAAATAGCAGGCTAGTTTGGCCTTCCCGGGTTGAGTTCATATATGTGCTACTGTGCGTTTGATTGGATGTTTTCCGAACTTGTCCCACCCTGTCACAAAATTAAATCAGTTCTGATTGGATGTCATCCCCGCCAAGCATTTCCATCTCGTTTTCATTCGTTGACGAAAGTGTCAATTAATTTCGTCATCGTTTTTATCCTTTTAGGTAGTTTTAATTTAGTTATTGTCTCGTTTTCGTCATGAAAAAAAGGGTCGTTGACGAAAACGACGAAAATATTTCGTCATCGAAATTAACACTGGTGTGAACTAGTCATTTTACCATTTCTTCCAACTTTTTTGGGATTAGGATTATAATAAAATGAACAATAATGATAATTCAAACTCACTGACATCATAATCCAGAGAATAAATACAAATTCTTGCATTTCATCTTTTTAGGGTATTTTCTTCTTCCGTTACAGATATGCATGGAATATTGTGATAGCAAAGTTAATAACTTACTACCAACTGAGATGTGTTGTATACCTCCATGCTACAAATACAAGCAGCTGAGCTGGAGATGTTTCAGTGAAGTTCTGACATGTAATTTTCATTTGTGATATGGGATCCAAATAGTATTAAACAAGAAGCAAAATGGCTGTAAAGCATACACATATTTTCAGTTAGTAACCATAGTATTTGGTGTGACTGGTAGACTTGCACTCGAGCCAGTTGTCTTTAACTAATGTGTCACAGTATGAGGAGGTTTTCCTGTTAACTTCTGACAGCTAATGAGGTAAGGAAGTTGTTTGAAATGTCATTTAGAGATTTGTCTTTTAAATATAGCAGAAATGTTTAGCTTGCCATCTTTTTACAGGGAGTTTTGATGATAATGGCATGTGGATATTTTGCCCCTAAATCTAAGCTATATTAGGTCGGTACTGATTTGTGGTTTCACCAAAATACATTCATAGTCAAATTTATTCAAATTTCAGCCTCACATGACATCTTGCTTTCACAATAAAGCCCAGTAGCTTTGACCAGTGCTTGACAGCATAACATTGCTGGATCAGGCTGGGCTTAAGAGGATAGCCTTGATTAGTTTAACAGCCTACAATTAATTTATCTGTTCGAGTCTTCTGGCTTTACCTTCCTGTGGCTGCATCTGAGGACTCACTGCATCACTGCAGATAATGTGTGAGATTTTGCAGAGCACTGTAGCACTGCCTGCAAGTGGTTGACCTCCTTACTGAGCACACTGACCTCCACATGGAAGAGGAGAGGGGGAGGAGAAGATGGAGCTTCTCTCTCTGTTCTTTTTGTTCTCCTTCTCCCTGAGTGCCTTGCTCCACAGGCTGGCTGTCTGGAAATGGCATTGCTGCAACCCCTCCTCCTCCTTCACGTTCCCCCTGCTTTTCCTTCATCTCTGGGGTCCCAAGAGCTTTGTAAGCGTCTGTTCGTGCCAAATGCCAGCACTCCGCAGGGCCCCTCCTTCCTTCAGCTTGCTCTGTGTGTGTGAGAGGGAGAGAATTGGGGGGATTTCTTTGGATCCCTTCTTCATCCATGCTGGGGGTTGCCTGTTGCTGTGTACTAGTGCTTCATCCCCAGTGTTTGTGCAGTTGGCTGGTGTGTGTGTGTGTGTGTGTGTGAGAGAGAGAGAGAGAGAGAGAGAGAATGGGCTTGCTATTGTTCTCAGTTTCACCATAAGTTCTTTTTACACATGCACTGCAGCCTTGAACCTTTCTATAAATGCTTGAGGATTGTAAAGTCCAACTCAGTTGGATCAGACAGGTTTTTATCCTGCAGCTTATTTGTACAAAGTCCATGCGATGTCCGATTGTGCTGATTTGTGCATTGTCTGTATTTAGTGTGAAAAACCTAAACACTATGAGATGTATACGTGAATAATCATATCACTGGATGTAATGTGAAGAGAATTCAGTCTTATAGCACATGAATTCATCTAATCTAAGGAATCTTGAATAAACTGAACATGGAACACATTAAAATGAGTTAGAAACCAAAGGCATCTGCAGAAAAACAATGGAGAAGTACAATTCAAGGGTCTGAAGAGAAAAGTCAATATATTTATCTAATACCAGTGGAGGTAGAGTCTCCCACTGGATTGACAGCAGTTATTTTCACTTGAGCTTGGGGTGTAGGCCACCTGAGACAGGGAAAAATGACACAGCCATCACCATGATGCCCTCAGTTTCAATTACATTCAATTTTAATCACAAAAAAAGTCACCTTAAGGCACTTTATATTGTAAGGTAAAGACCCTACAGTCATACAGAGAAAACCCCAAAGTGGCAAAGTGGGAAGGAAGAACTCCCCTTTAACAGGAAGAAACCTCTGGCTGATCCAGGCTCAGGGAGGGGCAGTCATCTCCCTTGACTGGTTGGGATGAGGGGAGGAAGACAGGACCAAAGACACTGTGGAAGAGAGCCAGAGATGAATAATAACTAATGATTAAATGCAGAGTGGTGAAAAACACACAGAGTGAAAAGAGGTGAATGAAGAAGAAACACTCAGTGCATCATAGGAACCCCCCCCCCAGCAGCCTAGGCCTAACTAAGGGAGGGTTCAGGGTCACCTGATCCAGCCCTAACTATAAGCATGATCAAAAAAGTTTTAAGCCTAATTTGAAAAATAGAGAGGGTGTCTGTCTCCCAAATCCAAACTGGGAGCTGGTTCTGCTGAAGAGGGGCCTGAAAGCTGAAGGCTCTGCCTCCTATTCTACTTTTAAAAACACTAGGAACCCCAAGTAAGCCAGCAGTCTGAAAGTCCTCACTGCACCTTTCTGCAAAGACCTCCCCCACCCCACTCCCAGCCCTAGCTACCCAGAGTGGGTGGGTCTGCAGCCATTTCATCTTCCTGGTTACAAAAGACACTGAGAAAGGGCTTTGCATTAGCAATTCTGCTGTGAGCCAGCTTTCAGCAGCATTCTGTACACTGCTCCCCCTCCAAGAGCCCTGTGTGGTGGGGTGGGGTGGGGGTGGGGGCAGTAGATGTGGCACATTGTGCTGTGCACACAAATTAGATCAATAACTTCTTCTTTTTTTTTTAATATGGTTTGATGCCATGTTTACATTTAAACATACACTTCAAATTAACTAAAACAATAAGTAGGTTTTGCTAAAAAGTTGGCAGACTATGTAACTGTTAATAAATCTCAGCTAGAGCTTCTTGATTATGGAAAAAAAATCATGAATATGATTATTTTAGTCAATATTGAAATCACGATTATTTAACACTATTACTTAATGACTTTTTAAACACACTGCATTTATTGCACTTAAATTAGTGAACACCTTGAAATCTATTGCACTTCTACAATCTCTTGGTTGATTGATAGGGACATAATGGATGCTATTTGATATTGGTAGGGACGTGTCCCTACTGCCCCTACCTAATTCTACGCCCCTGATTCCAGTCAGACTGGCCCATTATACCCCAGAGCCAACAAAAACATGTTCAGCTTCAGATTAAATCATAATTATTAAGCCAAATACTGGTTATACTGGCAACAATTTGGTGTTTGAACTTCAACTAGTTGAACAGAGTAGTTATGTTGAGGATGGTGCAGACACCACCCTGCAGCAAATCTGTGCTAATTACCTTGCAGTCGTGTCCAGGTGTTTTACATGCAGTGCTGCCAACTGAAACAAATAAAATGCTGGGACTTTTTCCCTCCATATTTGTCCCTCTAGTTTTTCCCCTTCTTTGTTAATTCCTTCATGTCAATTCTGATAGTTCAGCAATGTCCCTCCAGGAATTTACTGATATCTGTGAGTCCTTACATTGATACTATGATTATTATTCCTTATATTGAGATGCTGATTGTTATTCTCTCTCAGATAAATAAAAAACAAACAAACTGCGCTGTAAAAGTAGCCGGAAATTCACGGGAGGAACTGATGCTGAATAGACTAATCACAGTCATTGTGGGCTGCGTCACCCCAACACGTATTTACATTTCTCAGGAGGTGCAGGTCAGGTTACCGTGTAGATGTCCCTCTCAAAAATGAACAGTAATTAACACATATTGCACCTGCACAAGCATAAGCATAAGTGCCGGCAACATCGCTGGCCACTTACGTAGGTTACATTGTAGGCCCCGCAAAGACTCAACCCTGCAGCGTAAATCAGGGCCAAGAGTATACAGAGTGAAATGTGACAAAATCATTTTAATACTAATTGTTTTTCGTAGATTACACTGTTTTTGTTATGGAGCCAAAATCGAAATTGAAATCAAAATTGAAGTAATTGCACAGCCCTAATCTCAGCTAAACAATCAACTCACATATGCTTTGAAACACAGCGAAATTGCCTGGATGTCCTGCAGATGTTCATTTTTAAGGCTTTCAGTGTAAACTTATCAGAAATGGCACAGCTGACTGTGTATGTAGTGTATATGTATGTATATTTGCTTTTTTATCTACCCGCAGCTTCACTGGTTCAAGGGTCTGCCCACAGCAGTTGGCACACACTGTCAAAATTCAAAATGTTGGGTCGGAGACCCAGGATCATAACAGTTTTCGGTTATTTAATGTTTCTGAGTTAAATAACAGAAAACTTTCTATTTTATTTTGCTAATCTCCTGTCTTCTGTATTTGGTATTTTGTTTTACATCCCTGGTCTTGTCCATTGTGGGTAGTTATCCCCACTTGTGTTCCCACCTGTTTCCCATCCTCTCATTATCCTGTGTTTGTATTTATTGTCTGAGTTTTCCTCTGCTCCTTGTCCCATCCCCCCATGGTAGTGGTTCCCAATTCCATGTTGTCTTGTGAGTCCCAGTTTGATTATTAGCTCCAGTTCGGCTGATGCCTTTGTTTGTACTTTTGATGAAGAAGTTCCTTAATAAATCTGCCCTTGAGTTCCATTCCATCTCGAGAGTCCTGCATTTGGGTCCAAACCCTGTCTCCTACACTGCCGTGATATGACAGAAGGATGTGATCAGACATGGACTGCGCAGACTCAATCTTTGTTACAGAGGAAGTCTTAACCCAGCTCAAGCATTATTCCCAGCAAGTGCTAAATGCCATAAACAGCCTGATAAGTCTCATAGTTCTTGAAAACTTTTTTTTCACCTGTACCCTGGCTCTCAGTGTTTCCAGATTTTATCATTTTGGCACACTTGGTAACCCAGCTAAAACTTCAGCTGCAGTACGAACTGTTTGGCATGGGCAACCCAGTTGGGGAGAGTGCTTCCTCCCTTCTCTTCCACCTTACTTCCGCATTATTGCCTCTGTGGCCCAGCAGTTCTCTGTTGTGCTGAAGCTCAAGAACTCATTGCCACTGCTGCATCCAGTTCGCTGCATTAGGAAGCGGCAGCCTCTGAGACTAAAGATTATCCTGGGCATGCTCTCTTAGAAACTGTTTATCATGCACCTGTGCAGGCAACCCCAGAGACTACTAAGGCCTCTTTCCCACCAACAGGGTTCCGGAGCCCGTGCCGTAATTTGAACTGTTAGGCGGGTTTTCCACCGCCGAAACACTCGGTGCTCGGACGAAAAACGGGTTCAATTCCGGTCCCGCAAGCTAGCTGGTCTCGAACCATGAACGTGTGACGAAAGCGGCAGAAGGGCGTGACTCTGCCGTCTCAACATCAAGTTTTCTACCATATTACATGT